>ML780115.1:859416-869516 GCA_009831015.1 Picea engelmannii
TCTTTGTTTCTTTGGAGCTCTGTAGTCTTTCTTCAAATGTCCTTTCTTCCCACAATTCCATCACTCTATCTTTCCAAGTCTGGATTTGGATCTTCCCTTCCTAGAATTCCCACAGTTCCCTGAGCCCTTTCCTCTATCATTTTTTCTTCCCCTGTTCTCCATGTTCAACGCATTACCTGATGTCTCACCTGTGATTTTCCATTGCATTTCCTCACTAAGGATAACACCAACAACATCATCAAATTTTAAAGTATTTGAACCAGAGACAGAGTTACTTACATCCATCACCAATCCATTCCATTTTTCTGGCAATGAGCACAAGATTAGAAGAGCCCTAACCTCATCATCAAAGTCCACTTTTACATAACTTAGTTGATTAGTAACCATATTAAATTCATTTAAATGATATGCAATAGACCCACCTTCTGACATCTTCATATTAAATAATCTCTTCATTAGAAATACCTTATTGGAAGCCAAAGGTTTTTCATATAGTTTAGCCAACGCATCCATCAAATCCTTCGTTATCTTTTCTTTTGAAATATTGAAAGCCACCGACACTCCCAAGCTCAGTCGTATCGTTCCTAGAGAATTTATGTCAAGAATATCCCATTCTTCGTCCTTCATTGCCATCAGCTTCTTTGCTACTCTGCCCAATGGTAGGAATAGATCCTTCTGATATAAATAATATTCCATCTGCATCTTCCATAACTGGTAGTTTTGGCCATTAAATTTCTTGACCCTAAACTTTCCATCTTCCAACATTGCTCCCACTCGAACCAGGAACCCTCTTTTCCTGCGAGTTACCTTTCTCTCTGATACCAGTTGTTAGAAAAACAGGACCGCAGAGAAATAAAATAAAACAAATTCGGAAACAAAACACAAAAGATACACAATACAATAGAGACACATATTTACGTGGTTCATCCAGTGTGGGCTATGTCCACCAGAGAAATTGCTAGGTCCTTCCTTTATTATTATCCAACAAATGAAGGGATACAACCTATAGGAAAACCTGTTGTAACTTCCTCTTCCTTCTCTCACAGTCTCCTCTCAGAATACAATCCTCGCCATAATGCATATCCGCAATACTTTTCCCTCATAACAGAGGGTTTCCTTCTAGGGAAAAAAACCCTAACATAATTTCTACCGTTAGATATGCGACCTTATAATGAACGGTCCAGATTTACAATGAAATTACAATATACATTTACAAGGAAATTTTTCATTCGGGGGCTTCGCCCCCGAACCCCCTAGACCTCACAGAGGCGGTACCCCGCCTCTGCACTCCCCCACGTGGAAGAGTGTACATACCTATGGGGTGTAAAGTCTTCATGGGGTATAAACACGGCTAAAAAACACAAGACCTGTGAATCAGGAAGATAATCAGGCTCCACAACCAACATGTGCATGTCCCCAAGGACATGAGATCGAAGTTGGACCCTTCAAGAAAGAAGGGTATACTTTTTTGATACGCTGAGACATCGAAGGCATATAGATTTTACATCCCTAGACAACGGTAAATTGAAACAAGAAGAGATGTCACCTTTGATGAGGATACGACTTTCAGTAGATCGAGACAAAATAATTCAGATGAGATTCATGATGAAGAACCTGAAGCTCCCAGAGTTACGTATACAAATGCAAGTGATGATGTTGTACTAGAATATCATGATATGGAAGAATTGCAGATACCTCTAGATTCATCCTGAGAGATGAATACAAAGAAGAGAAGACTTTCTTGGGCTCATGAAATTATTTAGGATGTAGAAAATTGTGGTGCTCTAGATGGATCCTTCGGATAAAGAAAAAGGCCATGACCATACTCTAGTTATGTGGAATTTTTAAGTGACATTATTGATGTTGATCCTACCAATTATGAAGAGGCTGAAAATAACAAAGAATGGAAGGATGCCATGATTGAATAGTACCAGTCCATTGTAAAGAATAATGTTTAGGATGTGGTCTCGAGACTGAAAAAGAAGACAATGGTAAGTTCCAAGTTGATTTAGAAGAAAAAACATTCAACAAACGGATGTATAGAGAAGTACAAGGAAAGGTTCATGGCATGTGGTTTCTGCCATAAATAAGGAATAGATTATGAGGAGACATTTTATCCTATGAAAATATACACTTTGATTAGATATATACTTATGATAGTTGCAGTAAAGAAGTGGAAGGTACATGAGATGGATATGAAGACAACTTTTCTAAATGTTTTAATAGAAGAGGACGTGTATGTGGAGAATCCATAAGGTTCCGAGACATGTGACAGACAGACACATGTGTGTAGATTGAAGAAAGCCTTGTAGATTGAAATAAGAACCCAAAGCATGGTATGGTAGAATTGACAGTTTCTTGATGAGATTGGGCTTTACCAAGAGTAAAGAATATTCCAACTTGTACTTCAATATTTTGGATGGTGGACCGGTTATATTACTGTTTTATTTGGATCACATGTTTCTAACAAGAGATGAGAATATCATCGTTGATAGTAAGAGGAATATTTTTGTAGAGCTCGAGATGAAATACCTAGTCATGATGCACTACTTCTTAGGTCTAGAGGTATGGAAGAGACCGAGTGATATTTTCCTTAACCAAAGAAAATATGTTGTTGAGATTCTAAAGAGATTCAGAATGATGGATTGTAAGGTTGTACCTACACTGATGGTGAAAAATATAAATTTATTGAGTGATACATCTTCAAAGATAGTGGATTCCACCATTTATAGATAGATGATTGGTTTGTTGATGTACTTGATGAACACGAGGCCAAATATATGTTTGTTGGTGAAAACATTGAGTAAGTATATGGTTGAGTCGATACCTGTTCACCTAATTTCCACAAAACATGTGATGAGGTACCTGAAAGGTACAATTGATTATGGACTCAGATATACTTTAGATCATGACATAAGCCTACAAGTATTTGTTGATTCAAATTGGGTTGATAGTTTTGCACACCAGAAGATTACATCCAGTTGTTGCTTCAATATGGTATCAATTATGATCTCATGGTTCAGTAGGAAGTAGACTAGTGTGGCGCTTAGTATGGTTGAAGTAGAGTATATAGCATATTTTTTATCTATCAGTAAATTAATGTGGCTTCAGAAGCTTCTTACAGGATTGTTTGATCTCAAGTTAGAGGCAACTTGTATCTTGTGTGACCACTAGAGTTGTGTGAAGTTGACAGAGAACATAGTATTCCATGATAAGTCCAATCACATCGAGATCATGTACCATTATGTCAGAGATATGGTACAGAGGGGAGCAGTGAAGCTCCATTATGTCACTACAGATGAGCAGATAGTTGATGTGTTGACCAAGCCTCTGTCGAGAGTGAATTTTGTGTACTTCAGAGACAAGCTTAATGTGGTCTAGAAGGATGTCCCTAGTAAGAGGGAGTGATGATTTATAGATGTGATTCTAGGGAAGCAACTTCAGTATGTGACGATAGCAGTGGGTATTCATTCATCGACATGTTATTTCTACTTTAGTGAAAATGTTTGGTACACAAAGGGATACTTCAATGAAATATTATGGTATGTAGAGTTATTGTTACTCCAGTGAAAAAGTATGGTATGCATAGGGCTACTCCAATGAAACATTCAGGTACACCAATATATTGCTACTACAATGAAATAGTCTAGTATGCAAGTTATTGATTGTGTCACCATTCAGCATGACCTCGCACAAGGTCAGCAAATTCCATGCCTTTAGGGCTAGTTAGTTACCCAAATTTTCAAGTTGGTGGGCCAACCTGTGTGGTTGGAGGTTTTTCCTAGCCTTGGGATAGATGGGTAGTGTGTGTGAACTACATCACCTAATCCTTGTGATTATATGTCTGGTCATTGTGGACTAGTTTCCTGGTGTGCCAACTAGAGGTTACTAGTTCCTTCTAAACTAGATGACATATTATGTGTGAACTAGTGAGTTAAATATCGGTGATGACATAAATCCTGGATGGATGATGAGACCCTAGATGCATGATGTGGTTACAAAAATTATTCAATATAGATTCATGTAAATTCAACAAGTCAATGGTCAAATGTACATAAGTGAAAAATAAATCGTGATGATCATGCCAGAATAATACCTTCCTTGCTATGAGGGAGCGTTGAATTTTGAGTAGCTTAGGAAGATATTATTAGTATCAAACATTGTATTAGACCAGGAAAAATACCTAAAGAACAATATAATATTATATTTTTTAATTCGTCCCTATTGTTCCTTTGTAAAAATCATACATATTGTTCCTTGACAAAAGTCAATTGTAAATTAAAAGGGATAAAGTGTACAGGTCAGACCTGGCATAATTCTAGGGGGCACAACTTGTATTTATAAGAGGCTAGGCACCTCACTTGGTAAACACACAATAATATCTCTAACACAAGAAAAGTGTGCAAGTCTGAGGAGGAGACATAGCTACATAGGAAGGGTGTTTTGGTGAAGGGTTTTGGTTATTTGTTGGAGTATCTTGGTCTAGTTGTGTGATACCCTATTCCGGTTAGGATTTCTGGTTTATCTTCTATTTTTTTTATATCTCTCTTAGAAGATACATTTTACTTGTTGAAGAATCTACATTGAAAAATATTTTTTGGGTTTTCTCCCCCATAAGGGTTTCCCCAGATAAATCTTGTGTATACTGTGGATGTCTTTATTTTAGTGATCCTTCTGCATGTAGTTATTTTTTTTAATAGTCTAAAGTTAAATAATATTGAACACACTTAAATTATTAAGAGAAATTTTAACAATACGAGCATAGGAAACTATTATTTTTCTAATACAATCTAAATCATATCCCTACAAGTAATCATGAGAATCATAGCCCTTAAGCTTTTCCACTTGTTTGTTAATTGGCCCTTGTCTCAAAAGACCAAATTATGAGTCAGGATTGACCCTCAAAACAAATATTCACCTATCTAACCATGCCTGAGCTATCTGTCCAATATCCACCCAAGGGATTTCTCCTCTAAATGAATAGATAAACAACTCTAATTTATATTTCGATAGAACTTGTCTAATAGTACTATCAAAAAGAGTTTTGTCGGATCATTACCTTCACAATACCTTTTACCCTTGTAGACATGACTTCAATGAGACATTTTTTTATAGTTACTTTGACGCACACATTTTGACTTATTTATAGAGCGGTTACCTTGTTCCTATGTTTCAGATGATTATTGGTACATAAATCTCATTTGAATGATAATAAATTAGCGCAAGAATGGGTCCCTCACAAAACTAATTAAACTACATTCCAGGGGAATATTGGTCGATTAATCCATTTATCCCCAAGCATTGTCCTCTCAAGAATGAATCATTTAGTGTAAACGCAATTATTGAGAAAGGAATATTCCTCGATACCTTTCTCATCTGAGTCTAATTTTTAGCATTCTCTTCCTCTCCGATAACATCTCCTTCTGATAACATATTAAATACCAAGTTTTATGCAATTTATAACCTCTTATTTCTAGCATGCCTCCCAAAGTAGTAAGGGAAATATTCCCTTGATACCTCTACCATCATAGCTTCAACATAACATAACTTCCTATCTTCGATGTCGATCCACTCTGATAACACCATCAGAGGGTAGTCCGTCGGAGTCATTTTTTGGACTCAATTTTCCCTTCCAACGAGCAGCCTCTCCGACAACACATCAATCTTGATGGAAATCATGATGTGTTTTCCTCAAAACATTTCCCTATGAAAATGGGAAATATTCTTTGATACCATCCAATTGAAACAAATAAAAAACACATACTTTTCCCTCTCTGATGAAAGTTCCTTCTGATGACACTCTCAAACATTTTATGACCTGTCCATTAACTGTTATGCCTCTGATAAATGGACCTAAATGATCTGTACTTCCAATCACATTAATGGTGACTTTACCTCATACTTACAAATGCAATTTCCTCCACTAAACATTAATTACAAGGGTTAGGGTAATTCACACCTATATAACACCCTTCAAGCCTTAAATAGATCTTTACACATCCATGTAAACTCACAAAGAACAATGCTCTATGTACTATGAATATAATTTAGCTTCTAATTTCGACCAAACTCTCAGACAACAAGGATGTGACTAGTTAAAAAAAAAAAATTCCTATAATGTTGTATCTCTTCAAAATACTTATGTGGTGTTTTGTTCATTATAGGACATAGCATCGACACCATGTTGCACCCACAAACTAGAAAAAGGGGAGAAACCCTGCAGCACCTACGCTAGTTTCTGTACCTTCACCCGCAACAAATCCAAGTGGCATTTTGATTATAACTACCATTTATCACAATGGAGTGGATCATTGCCCTAGGTACAATGAAATATACATAATTTTCAACACCCTCGGTTTCACGCTGAAGGACGAGAATTTATAAGTCTATTAGAATATCCACAAAAGTTATATCCACCTAATGGATTCCCAAATCTAATGTTGTATCCTTACAACGATGCAACACAATCATGTCTCAAACAGTTTGACCAAAGTACAACTATAATTATGAGCAAACTAGGAATCCAGATAGAATCTCTAAGGCCCGAAGACATAAGCCTCTGATACCACCTTCTAGAGCCTTCATTTTCCCTAAAAAACTATTTTTTAAGGAACTCAACAAGGAAAACAAGGATTTTACAGAGTTAATGGAAGATTCGTTGTGCGATGAAGACAAAAAATTCAAGAAAGGACAAAGGTTAACTCCTTCCCATGAATTCAAAACGCCATACAAGATGTTAAATACCATGATATTATGGATTTATGGAGAAGAGACGAACACTCATTTTCAAATGGAATGGATTATCTTCTCCTACACTACGGTAAATACAGGGTGAGTTTTCAATTGGGAAAAAATACTAACCTTCAATATCTACTAAAGAATCAGGAATGTATCAGGTATCAAAAACCCCAATTTTTACATGTCTGCATACCTTGTTGATGTTATATGATCCTCTATACAATTTTCTTCCTTTGGATGTAGTTGGGACCAATATCAACCTCTTGTACATGTTTAGCTTTTAGATCTATGGAACATAAACTAGAATAAATTCATTTATGATATATGTTATTGTTTCCTCGCTCCCTTGTATACCATAATTTTCAGATATCTAGCATATAGGATATTGAAGGAGGTCATAAATGGTATGAAGGATATAGAAGACATGTATTTAGGAAAGCAATACACATACATTTGGGTCTATGGGAACTCCAAGGCCCCACACATCCTTCCTAAATATGTCCCTAATAGGTTGTTAATTCGGGAAATTTCCTACCAAACCATGGGAACATAAATAACCTCTTTCCTCTCAGGTAGTATTAAAATGCTTTGTCTCACATTCCCTGTTAATATATGAAATTACACATTGTTAAATGGTCCTCATTCTAAAAAATAAGTAGAATATTTGCAAGAGTTATGCATGTGCCTAGGAGAATGTTAATTATGACTCTATAATTGACATTCCCCCACATGGACATACCAGGTAATGTATCTTTCTCCTCACATACACTGAACTTTGATGATGTTGTAGTGGAAGTAGCAGAATAATACTATAGTGATAAAAACAAGGAAATTGAGAAGAGGAAAAACAAGAGGAAAAGGGGGGATACAACTATCATCCAACCATCATCCAAGAGAATTATTGGATGAAAGGAAGGCCTGATCCAAAATTAAAATGACATCCAAATTCAATTTTCTCCTCATGTGTTTATAGGACAAAATGCCATGTCTATGTATGATATTGTTGTTGCAGTAGACACAACATAGGATTACTAAGCTAGAGAGAATAGTAATTGAGAAAAAGGATGACATAAATACTAAGTTTGAGAGGGAAATAAGGATTGCAGAGAACCTCCATACGGAGGAAATGGAAAAGGTTTTGCAAGACCAAAAGGATAATATAGAGCCATAATCTGAAAATATCCCACACAAATGAGAATTTACATAGGGAATAATTGGATACCCTTAAGAAGAAGCACTCTGATGAAATCGAACAAATGAAGAACAATTATACATAGGAATTGACCAAACTATTCAGAGCAAGTAGAAGCCAAAACATTTATCGAACAACTGGAACACAAGGTTCAGGGTTTAGAGAAAGAAAAGGAAAATCTTGAGATATCTCTTGAATAAACCAATGTAGGAACCCTCACCCTATAAGTCATGTGGGAAGAATCCATAGCCATTAATGAATAACTAAAATCAAAGAACATGAAGTTCTTGAATGTTTTGAATCACATCCAAAATAATATAGATGACCAAATAAGACTTGAGGATCATATAGATGAAATCAGGGATATATGTCAAAAGGCTAATGATGCCTTTGATAGAATTATAGATTGGCAAGATGTGTATAAAATTTTGCCAAATAACCTGCCACTTTACACCAATATATGAAAGATGAAAGACAAAGTATTTTCCAATAGATCGAAGCCTCTACTAGATGATTTATGAAGCATTAAGAAAAATGTAACAAAGGAACATAAAGGAATGTTGAATGCTTGATATGAACTCCTTGAAGATTTCAAGATGAAAATCATGCCTAACATCAATGAGGAAGCCCATATGAATTAAGAATAGCTGAAGTGGAAGAAAGAAGGGAAGATGGTCAGAAGAATATTGAGAAACTTACTGAAGTTAATCAAGAAGTTTTGCATCAGTACCTGATGAAACTAACTAGGTTAATCATACTAACCAAGAGCTTCATAAAGAAGATAAAGAAATAATTAAAACTCAAAGTCACAACCAAAACATGTGATGGAGTGTTAGACTTGAAGAAGATCCAATTAAACAAAGTATATAAGATCACGGAGGACTATGTGCTCTAGAAGGAATATCGGGATCAGATGGAAGCGCAGAGGATCTTATGATTGTTCTAATTAAATTGTAACTAATGTGTTTTATTTTTTTCATTCTCTTTTTGTAATATGAAGAGATAAACTCTGATGGCAAAAAGAATTTTTAGAATACAAACAATCTCTCTTTTTTTATAAAAGAGGAGACTTCAATTAATAAAGGAATTTTGATATGTGATGTATCGAAATATTACTATTATTGTATGATTAATAGAGAAAGATACATTGATGGAAATTTCATATTCATGTATGTGCATATGAAACTTTTCTTTTTGTATATTTCTACTTTGTGGATGTTATGGAGCATGGTCCTATGAATTTATTCTTTATTGTGTTATGTATATTTATAGAGTTTTAATTTTCTTATGAGTACAACAATGGTGTAATTAGTAGGTCAATAAATTAATGGTTGTTATGCTTACTTCACTGTCATTTTTAATATATTGTTTTCATGAATGGAATTATTCTTTTGTAGATAATAATATCTTCCACTATACCCATCTTTATTAGTTTCCTCCTAATCAAGATAGGTTAAAGTAACATAGAATTTCATTTAGAATAACTGTAGACAACAAAATTTAAATTTAGTTTAGATTTTAATTCATTTCAGAACATTTTGTTCTCAAATTCATATTTAGATAATAGTTTAAAGTGGAAAATAGGCTAACATACTTGTCAGAAATGCTATTCCAAATGAGAGTGGGTCTAATAAGGAACTTCCATTGGGCATTCTCCCTTACCTAATTAACATGCCAATATGGACCCGTCAACATACTCTTCTCCCCAACACGTTGACTAACCATCCTGAATCACATTTATACAATTACATTTTAATTTGTGGGGATTAAGGCTAGGGTTGTTACATTCCCCTCCCCCTTCTTTTTTAAATTTTCCTCAATGCACAACCCCCTATAGGTGTTCACACATATTAAAATGCTAGGATCTATTTCCTTTAATCGATACAAAATTCCTTCCATACCAACATCACACTGGATTTCCATCCTAAAACATAAAACACATCGGCACTTTGGCCCTAAAATCCATAAACACATAGGCACTCTGGTCCCAAAAGACATAAATGAATAGGCACTCTGATCCCAAAATACATAAATACATAGGCACTTTGACACCCAAATACATAAATACATAGGCGCTCCATCCCCACTAACTTGTAACACACCCAACCCCTAAATATCCTTTCTAGGGATGGGGCATCCAATTTTCTCTTTCCTTAGTTCATTTTCGGTC
>ML780115.1:871402-930683 GCA_009831015.1 Picea engelmannii
TTTTTCCTTTCAACTTCATAATCAAATTCTCTTCACTTCTCTTCTTGCTAGAGTGTTTTTCTCTACTCTGCTATATTGTAGATCTGTCTCTGTCCCCTAAATTTCTTCATTTCTTTCCTTCCTCAGTAGGGTTGTGTGGGTCCGAGTGCCAATTTGTGGTTAGGCCTAGAACCCTTATATATGGGTACCCTACCCCATCTCCTCATTAACTTTTGAGGATGGCCTTCCAGCTACCATCTTGACTAGTAATTTGTTTATGGGTTAGAGGACTGTTGAGAAATTACACCCAATACGTATTGGTCAGGTGAGGGTCATCTCAACCATAATTGGTTTCCCTTCACCATCTCTCTCATAGAATCCATGGTCTATCTTGGAATACCTTCCCTCTTTCAACAGTTGTGCAAGACATATTCAAATTCTATTAATAATAGAAATTCATACATCGACCCTTTTATCCAATAGTTCATCAAATCGAACATTCATACATATTTGGTCTACCATAGTCTCTTGGCCAATTATAGTTATATTTACAAACTGGGGGAAAATGAGTTATTACAATCCCCTCCCCCTTAAAATAACATAATCCTTGATGTTATATCTACTGATGTGCTATGTATGTACAGAAGTAAACAAAAATGGATATGCATGTATCATGGCATCCTCCATTTCCCATGTATCCTCATCTGGGCCAAAGTGTTTCCACTGCACCTTGACCTATTCAATGGTTCTATTCCTTAGTGTGGTTTCCTTCTTGTCTATTATGCATTGAGATTATGGAAGGAATTATTCCTCGGGTTCCACCTAAATCACAGACCATTCAATAATATGATTATAATCATGCACATAATTCTTTAATAAAGAAACATGGAAAACATTATCTTCCTTCACTCTGGGAGGAAGTGCTAGTTGATAGGATACTAGTCCCACTCTATCCAAAACTTCAAAGGGTCCACAATACTGAGGTGCCATCTTGGCACAAGCTCCCATCCTCAAGGAGCTTCTCCTAGGTCTAACCCGGAAATACACATGATCCCCTGCTTTGAATTATCTAGGAGTCCTTTTCAGGTATGTGTAGCTCTTCTTTCTATCCTTGGATATCTTCAGATTTTTCGTGATGTGAATCACTTGTTGTTCCATTTCCTTTGGCATATCTGTCCTGATTGTAACTCTGTCTACTAGGTTGTTCCAGCCGATTGGAATGTTCCATTGCTTTCCATAGACTGCTTCAAAAGGACTCATTTTTAATGACTCTTTATAACCATTGTTGTAAGCAAATTCTACCAGCGGTAGGTAGTCCTCCCATTTCTTGGGTTGATGCATTACATACATACTCAACATGAATTCTAATACGTGGTTCACCCTCTTTTTTTTCCCATCAGTATGAGGGTGATAGGTTGTACTAAAGATCAATTTTGTTTCGAAACCATCAAACAGAGATATCCAAAATTTTGAAGTAAACTTTGTATCTCTGTCAAATATAATCTCCTTAGGCATGCCATGCAGTCTGAATATCTCTTTCATGAAGATGTTGGAAATATCTATTTCCTTGCAAGTTGACTTGACAGGTATGAAGTGAGCATCTTTTCTCAGTTTTTCCACAACTACCATGATGGCATCGTTCTGTTTGGTTGATCTTGGTAATCTTGTGATGAAATCCATGGATATGGTCTCCCATTTCCATTCAGGAATTGGTAGGGGTTGCAATATCCCTGTTGAGTGTCGGTGCTCTAACTTTACTTGTTGACATTCTAGACACTTATCCAAGTAATCAACTATGTCCTTTTTCATTCCAGTCCAATAGAATAGTTTCCTAGTGGTCGGGATCATTTTATGATAACTAGGATGACTAGTATATGGCCTTTTGTGTAGTTCATCCATTATAAACCTCTTCAATTCATCACAATTTGGAATGTATAATCTACCCTTGTAAGTCAGAAAGTTTCGTCATTAAGCATTTGATAACCTTCATACTTCATCCCTGTGGGCTCTTGCTTTAGGTATGATGTCACGGTCTTGAAAAATGAATATGTTTCTTGGGTTTTTTTTACCCTCTCTTTGATGTATGATTTATTGGCGCTTACAACTGCCAAGTGAACTACATTCATACTTATACTAAGGGCATCAACCACCATGTTCTCCTTTCCATTGATATGTTTTATTTCAAAATCGAACTCACTAAGGAGAGCCATCCACCTATCTTGTCTCACATTCAGTTTTGGTTTGTCAAACAAATACCTCAACCCACTATGGCCTGTCATAATTACAAATCTTATACCCAAGAGGGAATGCCTCCACATTTTTAGATCATGCACTATGGTATCCAATTCCATATCATGGATCACACAATTGACTTCATTCTCATTAAAATTTTTGGATTCATAGAAAATCACATGTCCTTCTTGCATAAGGACTCCTCTGAGCCCTTCCTTGCAAGAATTTGTAAACACAAGGAAATATTTTTTTGGGTCTTCAATATTCAGCACAAGTGCATTGGTTGGAAGGTATTTCATCTATTGAAATATTTCTTCACATTCTGAGGTCCAAATGAATTTAGCCCCCTTTTTCTAAAGGGAGGTGATTGGGAATCCAATATTGGAGAATCCTTTTATGAATCTCCTATAGTATCCCACCAGGCCCATAAAAGATATGATATCAAATACATCCTTTGGGGTAGGCCAATCTATGATGGCTTTAATCTTGTCAGGGTCAATTTCCACTCCTTCCTCATAAATAACATGGCCTAGGTAGTGGACTTGTTTCTGGAAAAAGTCACACTTATTGGGCTTGGCATAGAGATGATGTTCTCTTAGTACCTGGAGTACTAGCTTGAGATGTTCTTCATGATCCTCTCTCTTCTTGGAATAGATTAGGATATAATCAATTAAAAAAAAAAAAAAAACTATCCAATAACTTTTTGAATACGTTATTCATTAAGCAGATAAAAGTGGTTAATGCATTGGTAATCCCAAATGGCACCACCACAAATTCATAGTGACCATATCTTGTCCTAAAGGTTGTCTTGTGTATATCTTCATCTTTAATTAGGACCTGATGGTATCCAGACCTTAAGTCAATCTTGGAGAAAATGGTATCACCCCTTAATTGGTCAAACAAGTCATCAATCCTTGGCAAGGGATACTTATTCTTGATGGTCATCTTATTGAGTTTCCTATAATCTATGCATAGTTTGAGTGTGTCATCTTTATTTTTCACAAAAAAGGCTCATGCTCCCCATGGAGACACACTAGGCCATATGTAGCCTTTGTCCCACATCTCCTTCTACTGGAGTTTGATCTCAGCTAGCTTTGGTGTATTCGTTCTATAGGGTATTATAGATGTTGGTACTGCTCATGGTACAAATTCTATTGAAAAGACAATATCCCTTATTGGAGGTAGACTTGGTACCTCTTCCTGGTATACATATTATATTCTCTCAATAAGGGATGGTTCTCTAGGCTGGGTTTGTCATTCTCAATAGAGTTTAGTACTTGGATTGCATATAAGGGACATCCCTTTATGAAATACTTCTTCCCTTGGAGGCCTGATATTTGTCTCACTAAGACAGGATTTTGAATCCCTTGTATGGTTACCCTCCTTCATTCTTCATTTTCACACTCAAAATTTTTATGCAATAGTCCAACTTGGTTTTGTGGGAAGCTAACCATTACATGCCAATAAGTAGTCATAAGATCCTAGAGGGAGTATGTTTAGGTTTTATTGGGTGGGAAACTCACTCATGATAAATTGGCATGTTGTTATGACCTTCATTATTTTTATTTTGGTTCCAGTGGCTAGTTGTACCAACCATGATTTCACATGTTTAACTTTTTGCAATTTTCATTTCTCAAAATTTTGAGGGGCATCATAATTCAAATTAGAACTAGGGTCAATTAAAATGGAAACATGATGGTTGGAAATTGTACCTTCCATCTCCGCCACTAAATTTTGGTGGTCATCTTGTCTATTATCCAAGGCTGCATAAATGTGTGGCAGGATCCTAGACACATCATTGAATTTGGTAGCCTCTTGGACATTATAGACCCTCCTAGGGTTATGTTTCCTATGTGGAGAATCCCTCAACAGATGTTCCTCTCCACAACCCCAACATTTCAAGGCTTCTCTCTTTGAGTTATTAGAATTACTTGGAGCTTCTCTAAATGGTTTATTTCCACTACGGGATGTAAAATTTTGTTGATACACACTTCTAGCAGGAAGGCTCATCCTAGATCTCTTACCAGGGTTCTTAAATTTATAGGTTTTAAACCCCTTATTCTTGAATCCTGAATTGTTTTTCTTCTTCCAGTCTTCATGGGGTCATGTCTTACTCTTGAATTTCTCATAGAAATACCTTTCTTTTCGAATAGTATCTTCTAAGGCCTTTGTCTCATCAAACTCAATTATGTCCTAATAGGACTAAGGTAAGCCACTAATAAATCATTGCATCTTTACCTTTTCATTTTTTATGTAGGGCACATACCTCATTATCTCAAGAAATTTGTTGATATACTCATCTATGGTGAGTTGTCCTAGCTTCAGTTCATAGAATTACTTGGTATTTCCATCAAAGTACTTTTCTGACAGGTACTTCTTCTTGAAGTATTTCTCAAATTCTTTCCATGAAAAGTCCTTCTCATGGAATCCTTTCATATTCATAAGGTCCTCCCACCAAATGGAAGCTTTCCCATTCAAGTTGAAAATGGTTATTTGAGCCTTTAAGTTTTGAGAGTAGTCATGGACTCTGAAGTACTTCTTCAAGCCAAGTAGCCAAACTTATGGTTCTTCCCCATTCTTAATATCTCCATCGAAGGTGGGTGGTTTGAATTTATTGAATTCTTAAGGTTCATGACTCTTGGAATGTTTCCTCTTCTTTCCTATTGTATAAGAATGAGAACTAGTTTTACCATTAGAAGATCCCTTAGCATTGTCAATTTCCTCACTTGAGGAATATTCCATTGAATGTATCTTGGGTCCATGTTGGGCCTTCTTTGAGGTGATCCTCTTGGTGTGGCCACTGTCATGACCATGCTTCTGTATCTCAGGTGGACTTGGATTTTTCTTTGTATGATGCATGTCCACATGACTGACTGTTAGACCATGTTGCAGTTTCCTTTGTATATCTGATAGACTTTGCATTAGGAATGCATTAATTTCTGTCTTCTTTTCCTGCTCCTTGATCAGACTTTCATTCTCATCCTTATAACTCTGTAATTATTCCATGAGGCTTCTTAAAGTTTTGTCCAAATTTGGAGGGGTTTCCACCACCCTCCTTTCATCAGATTTTTCCTCTCTATTGTGGGAGATCTTCCCCAACTCCTAATGTGTCACTATCCTTTACATTGTAGTTATCCTATTGTTCACTGACTTCTTGAGTGAAGATAAAAAAAAAATTGTTAGTTACTAATCTACCAATTAATTAAAAACACATATCATTGCAAGGTGAAGTCAATTCTTTATTTGGAAACATTAGCAACCTATAGTGAAGACTTCCAAAACATCTATCAATAATAGAAGGTGTCGTTCCTCTCTTCAATACAGGTTCAACCAAGTTTCTTATGAAGGGGGGTAAGGTAGGGAGTTACCACATAAGTTCTCTAATAACATTTTTATGCTACTTTCACATGAGCCCAAGCAAGCCAAGTGTTGTTTACATGCTCTGCTATCAATTTGTAACACACCCAACCCCTAAATATCCTTTCTAGAGATGGGGCATCAAATTTTTTCTTTCCCTTCTTCATTTTCAATCCCTTACTTAAGCAAAACCCTCTAATCAGCTTCCCTAAAACCTACATCTCTCACTAAGTGACTAAACCAGCTAGTAGGGTCCTCCTCGTGAACTCGAGATAAAAACTAATAGCTAAGAGCCTACATTAGCAAGCTTTCGACACTTCAAAAGTCCCCAAACTTTGGGAGCTCCAAGAGTGTTGCCGAATTCTCCAATCGTCGAAAATCGTAGGAGATCGACGATCCACATTCTCCACCGATATCCTATGGTTAAGGAGGGCTTCAGCGTTCATTTCCGAACATTCCTATATCTTAATCCCCAAAATCTCGTAATCTCACCACGTTCCCCTAGCCCTTCAATGTTCGACGATCGAAGATCTCCGTCGAGCATTCCTTTTCTCCACCCTATTCCCAAACTCTCGAACTCCCGAAGTTACCCAAACTCCTAGAGTCTCGTATATGTCACCAGTCATGTTGGCCAAACGGGCACGAACCAGGAACCAACATGTGGAGATGGTCAAGGGGTGACACGTGTCCTTGATAGGGGGTGACATGTGTCATTCCCTAAAATAAACAATGGATATGTGAATATTCCAAAACTAGGTCACACGTGGAATGCGTAAAGTAGGTCCACGTCATCTGGGATGACATTAGAGAGCCATGTCATCATAGACTAATAATTGCTCAGTCCTTCAATCTAACAGATTGCAAGATTCCACATAGATCTATGGATCTACGGTTCTCGTTACTTCATGGATGCCTCTTCGAAGATTACCAAATCCTCTCGATGTGGATATCCTGAAGATGTAAGTCTCTAGACTCTCAGATATTACGTCACGTATCCTCTTCGACCAACAATTGAGGCTTAATTCGATGTTCATGACTTCGACGGTTTTCATTCCTCGAAAAAACCTTGGCTAAATTCCTCCAGAGTACGGAGTCTCCAGACCACAGGATTGCGTGCCACAAACCCGATCATCCAATGGTCTTTGTCACTTTGGTAGTTTGACATTTGAGACTTCAATGTGTATCTGCCAGCCTTTCTTTCAGACTACACCATATTTATTTCCACTTGTTCCTATCATCTACAACCAGGATTTACTCCGGCCTCCAGAACTTTGGGGGAATCTCAAGCATTTCTAAATCGCTGAATACCCGGACTCCCTGATAATCATTGATATGGGGACACATGTCCCTCCAATTTCAACTATCCATATTAACTCTACACCTCTGGCATTCGGGAGTTTCGGTGCTAGACCATTTCAAATGTCCTGAATTCGGAGTTCGCTAAAGCGATTAACGCTTCCCTTCAAACATCTGATCTAACAGATGAGAGAGATCTATCTTAGACCCCCCATATTGACGGCCCTTGTCAATTCACGACTTCAACCTTCAGCTACTTTCAAGGATTGTAGAGTCACAATTCCCGAAGCCAAAAGAGTTATCCCATTTTTGGACTAGAGCAGGGTTCCCAGACCCTGGTCACATGGACACTTTTGAAATTATAAGAACTAAGCACAACTACTTTAGTAGTAATTGGGTTAAGGACCTAGGCACAAGCCCTCATTTAGACGGGTGAATAGTCTAAGGGAAAAAATCTCTTCTCCCATAGAATTCAAACTTAACATTATTGCTAAGGTAAAATTCACAGGGTTGGTAGGGATTAGCCATTCCAGTGGAAAACCAATGTGCCAAAAATGATGGCCACCTATAAACAATGCATCATTGCATTGACATTGGAATACCATATGTTCATGTCATGCATTCCACCATGTGAATTGGAAGGTATGGCCCACAACTCAACACATCATCCAAACTCTTCCCCACAAACTATCTAATCATTTGGATACCTTCCTATTCAACCTATACACAACACTAAGAACATCATCCCTTAGTGTTAGTCAGTGTAGGAAAATAGATTTATAGTCCAAACATCAATTATATAGGGGAAAACCATTAATCACTTGTATGGAACTATATCCTTTTCATATCTAACCTTAACATGGCCTGATGCATGGCTTCTTCTATTAGCGTTCATTGCTACAACAGGAGTATGTCTCCCGACTTGACTTGGTTATGATCTCATAACCAACATAAGATAATATGCAATTAATTCTCTCATAAATGAATTCAAGCATTACACATCATGTATATACTCAAGGCCCTCTACCTTTACATCAATCCAAATATTGAACTTTAATTGAGGGAATTCTTACCTCAATTTCCTTCATCATTTTATGCAACATAAGCAACCAAATGCATACTTTTATATATGTTATAAATTTGTTTTATGCCACCTGATCATTTGATATTTTGCTAAAGTTCGTCGGCTCCCTTCACCAACTCCCTTGGTCAACATTCTGACCATACTCTTTTGTCTTCATATGGATGGATTCCATATACAAAAACATCATCATCAACATCATTTTCAATCATGCTATAATATTTTTCTTGGATACACAACTCCACCATTAGTATTATTTAATTATCATGATGCCATTATTTCATATATATATATCAACAGATTACTCTTACTCCACACTCATTTCATATACATGTTTAGTCATGTCTGCATGCACCCATGCACATCAATATCCATCAATCATTTGATATTCCATGCCTATTTCATGCACATGCATTATATCCTTATTGTATGCATCATGCATCAATTCTATCATGCACTCCAATGCATATCTAGTTTAGATTATTTTTTTTTATTTTTTTTGATAGACGGTTGTCCCTAAAGTCTTGTAGAATATTGTTTCCCTGTGCACTGTCATTTTGTTCAGATGTGCACCACTGTCCTTTATTATGAACCTTCTAACCAAGTCCCACTTGGTCATTTTTCATTTTGAGCCACTAGATCCACGAGTGTTTCCATATCACAGTTGCTTCCTTTATGCAGAGAATCCTAACCCAACTTTTTTGGCTAAACATTTCAATATTCATAGTGTTATAACATGCACTACTCCAAATGGATATTAAAACTACAATCTAATTAACCACTTTCCATTTCCTTGACCTTGGTTGTGGAGCCCAATTATCTCCCTGAATCATAGGTCTTTTTTTTTCATCCATGCTTATACCCCATGAAGACTTTACACCCTGGAAGAATGTACACTCCTCCACATGGGGGAGTGCAAGGGGGGTTACCCCCCTGCAGAATCTAGGGACAAGCGACCCCTGAAGGAAAAATTGTGTTGTAAATGTATATTGTAATTTCATAGTAAATCTGGACAATTCATTATAAAGTGGCAGATCTAACGGTAGAAGTTTTGTTAGGGTTTTGTTCCCTAGAAAACAACCCTCTTTTATGAGGGAAATGTATTTCGGCTATGTATCATTTCGAATATTATATTCTAAGTGAGGATATTGTGAGAGAAATAAGAGGAAGTTACATCGAGTGTGTTCTAGGTTGTATCCCTTCTTTCGTTGGATAATAATAAAGGAAGGACCTGGAAATTTCTTTAATGGACATAGTCCACACTAGGTGAACCACGCATATATGTGTCTCTATTGTATTTTGTATCTTATGTGTTTTATTTCTGCATTTGTTTTATTTATTTCTCCTCTATCCTATTTTTCTAACAACTGGTATCAAAGAGAAAGGTAACTCATAGGAAAAGAGGGTTCCTAGTTTGAGTGGGAGCAATGGTGGAATATGGAAAGTTTAGGGTCAAGAAATTTAACGGCCAAAACTACCACTTATGGAAGATGTAGATGGAAGATTATTTATATATAAAGGATCTATTCCTACCATTGGGTGGAATAGCAATGAAGTCAACAACCATGAAGGACAAAGAATGGGATGTTCTTGATAGGAAGGCACTAGGAACGATACAGTTGATCCTAGAAGCATCGGTGGCCTTCAATATTTTGAAAGAAAAGACAACGAAGGAGTTGATGGATGCATTGGATAAACTGTATGAAAAAACCTCGGTGTACAATAAGCTATTTCTAATGAAGAGATTATTTAATATGAAGATGTCAGAAGGTGTGTCTGTTGCAAATAATTTAAAAGAATTTAATATAGTTACTAATCAACTAAGTTTTGTAAAAGTGGACTTTGATGATGAGGTCAGGGATATTCTAATCTTGTGCTCATTTCTAGAAATATGGAATGGCTTAGTCATGGTTGTAAGTAACTATGTCTCTCATTCAAATAATTTAAAATTTGATGATGTTGTTGGTGTTATCCTTAGTGAGGAAATGTGATGGAAAAGCACAAGTGAGACATCAGGTAATGTGTTAAACATGGAGAACATGGGAAGACAAAAGGATAGAGGAAAGGGCTCAGGGAACCACAAGAATTCTAGGAAGGGTAGATCCAAATCCATACTTGGAAAGATAGAGTGTTGGAATTGTGGAAATAAAGGACATATAAAGAAAGACTGCAGAGCTCCAAAGAAACAAAGAGATGGACATCAAGAGAAAAATCATGAAGCAAATGTAACAAGTGATGTGTTACAAGATGCTTTGATTCCTTCTGTAGATAATATTTATGAGTCTTGGATAGTAGATTCAGGGGATTCATTCCATGCCACACCCCATAGGAATTTTTTTCTAGATTATGTTCAAGGTGATTTTCAACAGGTTCATTTGGGTGATGATGCACCATGCAAAATTGTTGGAATGGGAAAGTTAAAAACAAAGAAAAGGAATGGAAACCAATGGTTGTTCAAAGAGGTAAGACATGTTCTAGATCTAAGGAAAAATATAATTTCGACGGGGTAGTTGGAAAGTGAAGGTTGTATGTCCATATTTATAGATAAGGTGTGGAAGGTCACCAAATGATCATTGGTGATAGAAAAAGGAGATAAGGTAGGTACATTGTATTTATGTATTGGTAATACTAACTCTTCTATCTCTTTACCTTATATAGGAGTGGATATAGCACTATGAAATCATAGACTTGGACACGTGAGTGAGAAGGGGATGCATATAGTTCACAAAAGAAATTTGTTGGAAGATCTTAAACAAATTGATATGGATTTATGTGACCATTGTGTTTATGGAAAATAGAAGAGTGTTGGATTTCTCAGAGTCGGAAAAGAAAAGAAGTGTGAAATGTTAGAGCTTGTGCATACATATGTGTGGGACCACCTCATGTATCATCTCTTAGTGGATCTTGTTATTATGTTACTTTTATTGATGATGCAACTAGAAAAACTTGGGTTTATTGCATTCGACAGAAATCTGATGTTTTGGATAATTTTAAGAAATGGAAATCTTTGGTTGATAATGAGACAGGGAAAAGGTTGAAGTGTCTCAAATAAAAAAATGGAGGTGAATATTACAGCAAGGATTTTGATGATTATTTTTCATACCATGGGATTTGTAGAGAGAACACAGTTCCAGGAACACCACAAGAAAATGTTGTGTCATAAAGGATGAACAGGACAATCATGGAGCATGCAAGGAGTATGAGATTGCATGTTGGTTTGGCCTTACAGTTCTAGGAAGATGTTGTATATATTTTTGTTTACTTAATAAATAGAGTACCTTCAAGCTCTTTGGATGGTGGAATTCTAGAGGAGGCATGGACAGGTAAAAAGGTAAACTATTATTTTTTTAAGACTTTTGGTTGTGAAGCATTTGTCCATATTCATAAAAAAAATAGAACAAAGCTTGAGGCAAATTCCAAGAAGTGTACCTTTATTGGATATAGTGTTAATGATTTTGGTTATCACTTATGGGATTATGAAAATCACAAAATCATTAGGAGTAGAGATGTCATATTCAATGAGAAGGTCATGTACAAAGATCAATTGCAGGGAAATATACAAGAAAAAGAAAAACCAGAATACACAATGCTTGATGAGATCATTGAAAGATAAATTCCAAAGGAACCAGAAAATCAAAATGTACAATAATAGGAGCAGCAGGTACCTCAAACTCCTGCAAGTGTTGTTATAATATCTACCAGGTTAAGTATACCCAATGGACGATAATCTCCTTCATTGTATTATTTATTGTTGACTGATTTTGGTGAACTAGAATGTTATGAAGAGGCAATGAAGGTAGAAACCAAAAAGAAGTGGGAGCAAGGCATGAAAGTGGAAATGGATTCATTAGTAAATAACAAGAATTGGGACTTGGTTCAATTGCTTACAGGAAAAAGAGCATTGTAGAATAAATGGGTTTACAAGTTGAAGGAAGAGGATGGAATAAAAAAGTGGTACAAGGCTAGACTTGTTGTAAAGGGGTTTGCACAAAAGAAAGGTATAGATTTTGATGAAATATTTTCTCCTTTTGTTAAAATGACTTCAATTAGGACTATTTTAAGTCTTGTGGCAGTATAATATTTACATCTTGAACAATTAGATGTAAAAATAGATTTTCTCCATGGGGATTTGGAGGAAGAGATTTATATGCAATAGCCACAGGGGTATGGGGTAAAAGGGAAGTATATTTCGGTATGAAGGTTGAAGAAGAGATTGTATGGTATAAAGAAAGATCTAAGGCAGTGGTATTTTAAGTTTGACAGGTTTATGACAGAACAAGGTTATAGTAGATGTCATTCTGATCACTGTGTTTATTTTAAAAGGATAGAAAATGGAAGTTATATTATCTTTCTATTGTATGTAGATGACATGCTTGTTGCAGGGTCTAAAATGCATGATATAAATTTTCTCAAGAAGAAATTATATAATTCATTTGTGATGAAGTATTTTGGTGTTGCAAAGAAAATCCTTGGTATGAGAATAGCAAGAGACATGAAAAATCGCAAATTGACATTGTCTCGTGGTCTGTACATAGAGAAGGTGTTGGAGAGTTTTAGAATGCAGAATGAAAAACCACTTAGTACACCTTTGGCTAGACATTTCAAATTAACTAAGGAAATGTGTCCCAAGACAAAGGAGGAGATAGAATACATGTCCAGAGTCCCTTCTTTATCAACAGTTGGCAGCTTGATGTATGCGATGGTTTGCATAAGACCATATATTGCACATGTAGTGGGAGTTGTGAACATGTATATGAAAAATCTAGGTAATGAACATTGGGAGGCAGTAAAGTGGATTCTCAGGTATTTGACAGGTACTGCTACTCATGCATTATCTTTTGAAGGTTCAGACATTGTTCTACATGGATATGTTGATTCATATATGGAAAGTGATAATGATAGCAGGAGGAGCACCACAGGGTATTCTTTTACTGTAGGTGGAACAACAATAACTTGGATTTTGAAACTGCAAAAGGTTGTTGCACTTTCAACAACATAGGCAGAGTATGTTGTTGCTACAAAGGCTAGTAAAGAGATGATTTGGTTAGAGAGGTTTATGGAGGAAATGGGAAAGAAGCAAGAGAATATCAGGTTGTACTGTGACAGTGAGAATGCCCTTCATCTTGCAAAGAAATTAGCCTTCCATTCGAAGACTAAGCATATACAAATCATGTACCATTTCATATGATTTGTCTTGGAAGATGGACATTTGAAGTTGGAAAAGATACACGCTGGACAGAATCCTGCAAACATGTTAACAAAGGGAGTAACCAGGGAGAAATTGAGTTCCTTCTCAGTTTAAGTTGGTCTTCAAGCATGAATATGAAGATGATAAATTTTTTAGGTCCAATAAGGATCATAGTCCAACAGATACAACAGTGGTGGAGTTGTTCAAATCAATCTCTAAGTGGGAGATTCTTTGTTGTGGAGCCCGATTGTCTTCTTGATTCATAGGTCTTTTTTTTTTAGTCATGTTCATACCCCATGAAGAATTTACACCCCGGAATAATGTACACTCCTCTACGCGGAAGAGTGTAGGGGGAGGTTACCCCCCCTGTGAGGCCCAGGGGCAAGCGGACCCCCGACGGGGGTTCAGGGGTGAATCCCCCAAAGGAAAAATTTCATTGTAAATGTATATTGTAATTTCATAGTAAATTTGGACCATTTATTATAAGGTCACGGATCTGAGGGCAGAATTTATGTTAGGGTTTTTTTCCCCAGAAGGAAACCCTCTTTTATGAGGAAAATTTATTGCGGAAAGAAGAGGAAGTTACAATGGGTGTGTTGTAGGTTGTATCCCTTATTTTGTTGGATAATAATAAAGGACCTGGAAATTTCTCTGGTGGATGTAGCCCACACTGGGTGAACCACGTATATCTATGTATCTATTGTATTGTCTATCTTTTGTGTTTTATTTCTACATTTGTTTTATTTTATTGCTCCGCGATCTTATTTTTCTAACACAAACTAGTCTTGAAATACCAATAACATTGATCGACATTCCAACATTTTGAAATATTTCTTTTATGTCATCTTTCCAATCTCTTTTCCCCCCATGAATTTGTTCAACTTTAAATACCACTCTTTACTTCATTAAGTGATTCAATGTGAAGCACTACTTGGCCACTCAACACTACTCAACTCCAAATGGAGTGCTACACACTTCATTTTCACTTGTACCTTTCTTTTCTTACACACTCTGATAATAGAGGCAACTTTCTATCTTTGGGTGCTTTTAGACAAAATTTGTTAGATCATACATAAATATCCCTTCTTCCTACATTCCCATATTTTTACATAGATATGACTCATCCACTTAATGAGTCACACCTCATCTCATGACATCCTTTTTCCTTCTCTTGTATCAAGCTTGTAGCCTTCACTATATTCCTACCTTCAAGTATATGGAGTCCTTCTTAACTTCTTGTGATTGAAATGATATTTTTCAACTATTGGATTCATGATTTATGTGAGAATATCTATTGATTATCCTTTGCAACCCATTCAGACTCTCTAGAAGATGAATACTAATATTCATATACTATTCCTTAGGCCTTTGTCAACCTTGCATCACCTTCTTTGCATCCCTGCACTTGCCTTTGCAGCTCTTGGATTCTTCATCCAACTGCACAAGCTTGATCTGATTCCCTATCTAATTGAACCTGGGATTAATCTATAACTGACCCACACAATCCTCATTTATGGAATCTTATCCTCTTGCTAGAAATCCCTTCACACAACACTCTCTATTGGAGTGAACCTTTACTCATTATCAATGCCATGTTAATAAGATCAACCACATTTTTTTCCATTATTAGGATATTTCACTTTAAGTGTGCCTCTATACTTATGAAAAGACAATATCGTGAGTTTTAAAAATCCTCCTTACTCAAAAATCACCCTTGGCACTCATCTCTATTACCTAGGAATGTTTCTCCAAATTTGACATTGTTTGGAAAAACATGCACACTGAATAGTTGCACAGTTCATAGAATCCAATTCCACTTTTTCCCTACAAATTTTATGGAATAACCTAATTCTCCTTAGGAGAAACTAGACCTTCTGACATGTTTTCCTTTAGATTACCTTTCCAATGACCATACTCATTCTTCAATCTAATTTACGATCTAGAAGTTATGGCTTCATGAAATTACATTCTACTCAAAGGTGTCCTTCAAGTTCACTAGAGACCTTACTTCTAATTACATGAGAATCATTTGGCTCAAAACTAAATTCTAGGTGGATTTCTAGATTCTACTATCCAATATATTTCAGATGACTGCTTTCTTGCTCAAATTTCAACACTGGGAAAAATTTTAGAGGTAATTGAATATTGTCAATTCACCCCTTTTGTGCACCTTCTCCCAAGTGCCAAATAATCTCAAAAGACAAGTTTTTCCACCTCCAGAGGTAATTCTTTTAGGAAGCAAGGAAAATTTTCTACATGACATAGATAATACTACTAACATTGAATTCACAATGATTTTCATATTATCAAAATGATGATCCAGTGAACAACTCCAACAATCTAGAAATGACAACTTTTCCCCTTTGCACTAATTCCTTTGGGATTTTGACAAAGACTCATTACTACCTTTTGAACGATTTATCCAAGTTAACCCTTAACTGGCCTCTGGACTGATAGTTACAGTCTGTAGAAGTTTTGAATGTTTTGTATTTTTATCCCTGCATGCTACATGTGTCTTCTTTCTACTTTTTTTCCTTCTTCAATTCCAAATCTGGATCCATGGTTATCTTCTATGGTTCATAACATTTTCATAAACTACTCATGTGCCTCAAATAGACTTACGAGCAAGGAGTTATTCCCTCTGGAACTAAAATGATGTCAAACTTTTACCTTAACTATTTTAGTTGTAACTTTGATCCAAGTGGATATCAGTGGCCACCCACCTCTTCCAACTAGCCCGCATACAGTTTTCATCTTGGCAGTTGTTTTCTATATTTTCAGGTCCTAACCTTTTAGGGGAATTTTGAGACCCTAAACAACATTTTTTGGCCTCACCATTATCAAATAATAGACAAAAAAATGTGTAGTCCTCAGATAGACCTTTCCAACGGGCTATTCTTCACCTAAAACAAAGATTGTATTCAGACATTACGACCCCGAGAAGTTGATGTACCAACTTACCCTATCAGGGCCCACATGATTTTTGGTGCTTCATCTCCTAGCGTTAGGTTTTTAGATGTCTAGGGTTTTTTTATTACTTCTTGATGATAAAAAGGCCTAGAGGACTTATTGTAATATTCTTAGGCGAATGCGTGTAGCCTCCACATCTCTTCTCAGAGATTATCTACCACCATTCGAGAAATATTGTTTCATTCTACATTTTACAATTTCAACAGATTTATTTATTGAATAGAAGTTAAGTTTCATTTTATCTCTATTATTGTTCACTGTCTCTCTATTTTAATGTTATAGATATTTGTTTCATTTCATTCTGCTCATAAATACGAATCAGTGGTATCAGAGTGGTCTATTCTTCATTTGTTTCTTTGTGCATGTCCCCAACAAGGTTAGGGTATAAGCAGTTGGGACTCGAACCAGTTGATCCTTTTCAAGATCGGCCTCATCGAACCCGATGACCTCCCATGGGGGAAGAAAAGAGAGGCTATAGGGTAGGATATCCCTTTAAATTGTTTCTTGAGGACTACCTCATGCGATAGAGGAATGAGATGATGGATAGTTTTCTGCAAATCCTTCAGCGACTCCCAAAAGGAGACACATCTTCCTTGAACGAAGGCATTGTTGAGCTCCACTTTTGTCATATTTTCCGCCATACAAATACACTTATCATTACACCTTGTCCCCGTATTTTGTCACTAATATATCTCTAACTACACCATAAACCTCCATTATCTCTTGTTATTCATCCTATGTGGTTAATATACAATTTTTCATATTTTTAGGGATTAAACGGATGATTATACAATAGTTTTGTCAATGATGGTTTAATCCTATGTTTCTATGTCAAAGCAGCATGTTTTGTATTGTTCAGGTTCCGATATATGCATTTTCCATGTTCTGGTACCTGTATTGTTCCTGTTCCGGTACCCACATTGCAAGTCATCCAGTACTCCAGGTCATCTGGTACTAGAAGGTACTATAGTCAACCAAGACCTACACAGTCATCTGATACCCATGCTCCATTTCATCTGGTACCCACACTCCATATTGTCCAGTACTCAGTTCGTCTGGTACCAATATTGTGCTCATCCGGTACTCCAAGTCATCTGGTACTAGAAGGTTCTACAAGTCATCTGGTACTAACAATCCATGTCATCCGGTACTCAAAATCCATATCATCTGGTACTCACAATTCAACACATCCAATACTAGAATGCTCCAAAAACCATTTGGTACCAGAATGCTCCAGGTCATCCGGTACCAACATCAACAACAATCTGGTACTAGAAATAATTCAAAGCTTTGGGAAGCTTCTAGAGGAAAATCGGGTACATGGGTTTTGTCTAGAATGATGTTTTCATGTGGAAGTGTGTGACAGAATTCACCCAGATCACACATGTTGACCTCCAACTCAGGGGGAATGATTCTACCAAAATTAGCAACAAAACTCAAACTACCAACTTGCACCTCGATTTACATGCACATGGGAGCATATATTGCAAACCAAAAAAATGGATTCTTATCAATATCCTCCAGCTACAGAACCTAGAAACAGTTTTCTAAATTTTGAAATGGTTGGGAAGATATGGGTGGATCCATAACTCAAATCTACCCAAATTACAATAAAACCCAGATTTTTATGATTTTGCTCAAAAAAATTGTAAAATTGGTTTTAACCAAAATCTGAGTTTGGGGGATTTGGTTCTATCATATCCCTTTGTATTTCATGTATAAATAAGAGACTCATAGGGTTGAGGAGGATCCATCATTTTTTATTTAAAATTTGTATTCGAGAGAAATTCATCATATTAGAGACATGAAATTGATGAGAAAAAGGTTGTAATCAGAGATTTTGATTTCTAATAAACAAGAATAGTTCATGGCTGAGATTTGATGCATCATCCTAGTTCCGATCTGAATTAGTCTTCTAGGAGCATGCCTAGGTTGGGTAGGACCCCTCGATCCGGGTATGTCCCTGTTGTTATTTATTTTGCTAATTAATTTATGAATTTGTTTGGATTTGATTTCCATGAACTGTGTGTTTTAATTCAGCAATTTGATTTTGCAATTGGTTTCATGAACAACTCGAATTTATGCCCTTCCACTCAAAGCATCATCATTTTGCATTTAACCTCAATCATACTCATTTTCCAAGCTTCTAATATATGTGTTCTCATGTTGTTCTATCTATGTGCTTAATGATTATTTGACCAACAATTCATTGCCTTGTGCCTTGCTTTAATTATGTCCATTCATGCTTGATTAATTTGCCATCTATTTGTTGCTCACATTATTAAATAGTGTTTTTCCTTCCTAGCTATGTCAAATGTGTAAAATAGAGTTTTGATCTTTAGTTGGATATTTGAATTCATTTATGAATAGAAGACACAGAAACATAGGTTCAAAACTGCACTTATTACTTACAATTTAGAGTATGTGGCATCCTTCATTGATCAAAATCTAGACCAGGGGTCTAAAATTCGCTCAAATTTCAAAGTGCTCGGAATGCGACGAAAATAGTGCCACTGCGTTCGCCTCGTCTTCCTGATTCTAGTGGTATATTTACTTTCGTAAACAGAGTCTGTATGGAGAAGTTATCGCGATCTGTTCGCCGAGCCAAACAGGTAAAAAAAAAGGGGCACTGACTGGGTAGTCCGTATAGGCTGACTGGGCATACGTACATGCTGACATGGCTTGATGGTACGGCTCACACGTGGTAGTTGACGTGGCAATCTATGATTGGTTACAATTGGACGAGTAACATGGTGACACGTGGCATATTATAGGCGAATGGAAAGGTGCCACGTGGCCCAATGAAGGGATGCCACGTGGCACCGATTTACTGGCTGATTGGTTTAACATTTGGTTTAATTAAAAATATATGGAGGCCTCAGGGTTCGACCCCCGGACCTCCTCCTCCATTCCAAATATTTACAAAGACCGGCCCGCCAACGCGCCACAGTTTGGGTTTTAATAACTATATGTTTTTGAAATTATTTAAGTTGAAGTTAAGGTATAGGGCGCGGGGGGTCGGGTTGGGGCTTAGCCCCAGCCCGTGGTTACACTATACCCCATATGACCATTGTCAACGGAGGCGCGAGAGTCTTTTAATTGGAGCAGGGTTCTATATGTTAACATATGACCGACCCTTGTATCAAACGGTGCGCGTTTTGGATGGTTCGCCCACGGTTGTATTAACCGCTACATATGACCACTTTACACCAGTTAATATATGTTTGTGTGCACGTGGTTTGGAATATTTATATCACACACGAGTTTGTTTTTATATGGTTTAAACCCGGTTATATGCCAATAGATGTGACCGTTACACTTTTTAAATGGCGCGCGGGGTTTATGTGTGGTCCATGACAATGTTAAACGGAGCACGTGGATTTGTTTTAAGTTTGGTTGTAAAACGGTCATACAAACTTGCGCGTGGAAACTTGTCAAATGATTATCCACGCATGGAAACGTGTGTCTTTTTAAGCGCTGGGACGTGGCCACATGGCCCCATGCGCCCAACACCTCTGTCCTCGGGGGCTTGACTCTCGTTAACTGTTCGACATTTTTCACCAATTTCGGAACGCCCGTGGGTGCTGGGTTTAGTGACCAAAAACGCTCAGAAGCTAGGTTCACTTTCACACAGGTGCAGAATGGCAAACCAGTAACAGAGCTTGAAGGGGGAAAATGGCAGAAGGCATAATTTTTGGAGTTTTTGGCCAAATGAGGTGCCGAAAAAGCCCAGCTAGGGGTTTTTGGACGTTCTGAGTCCATTGGTGATGTTTTCACAGGCATTTGGAGACTTCTGATGCATCTTTTTAACCATTTAAGTTTGAGGAAGCTCCAGGAAGCTTGAAGCCCTCATTGTTTGAGGCATTGCTCAGATGAGAACATATCCATTTTCTGAGACTGAATAGTCATTCTTGACTGTTTATTATTCTCTGAACACATTGGGATAGTTTTCAGATCCATTGGAGGACTTTTACAGGTGTTTTTGCCTCATTGAAGCTCAGGGAAGCTTGGAGGTCACATGTAGAAGAGGTCATTGCTGGATGAGACAAGATCCATTTTCAGAGTTCTAATAGTCAATCTTGGGGTTTTTATGTATTATGAATCCAATGGTGCAGTCTATAAATCCATTGGAGTTGAGCAACAGGTTGTAAAGAGAATTTGACAAACTAATCCCAAAGAGCCAAGTCCATTGAAGGAGGCTCAAGGAGATGTAGCCCAGAGAGGGGTGAACTCCTTTATCATCTTGCTATTGTTTTGAGTTTGTTGTGTTATTTGCTGCACTTTACATTGTTGTGTATTGGTTTATAACACATATTTAATCTTTTAAAAGAACATTTCCTCACATGCACATTGACAAGAAAAAGCAAGAACTTAACACATAAACCAGTTTGCATATTTTAACACATGAAGCAAGGTCCTGTTAAGGTTTATTTTATTGAAGTAGAGGGTGCTTGCATAGCATAACAAGTTAGCCTTCTATTTTCAGATCAGGTGGTATCAGAGCATATTTTATTTTGCTCATGTATTTGCCAATGATAGCTTGAGGTTTAGCTGTTGGTATTTGTGCAAGTTTTGTGTTGAAGTTTGATATCTTGCAAGTATGGAGGATGCTTCAAACATTGATAGTTCTCCTACATCTGCCAAATCTAAGTTCTTTGACAAAGAGATGTTTAATGCATTGCTAACCATGAAGGATATGGTACAAGAGATGTGGAAATATAGGGAAGAGAGCATTGTCCTTCAAGAGCAGTTGATGGCCATGAAGGAGGAGAAAGACCAACTTCTTGAAAAGTTGCAGGAGATGGAGAATCAACTCCAAGAGGCAAAATAAACCCTTACCAAGTACATGCATGACCATGAGGTATGTAATGTTAGTTTGTCTTCAAATTTCTCTCAAGAAGAATGCTTTGGTGTTTTTGAAAATCACACAAAAGGAATAGGGTCCAAGTTATTATTAAAAATGGGCTATGAAGGTAAAGGGTTAGGCAAGCATGCACAAGGCATTGTTGAACCTATTGTTATTGAAGAGAGACCTAAGTAGTGTGTTCTTGGTTATGAACGAATTGATGGAGAAAATTCCAAGGTTGAGGAAACTAATGAAAAAGTTTCAAGCACAATTTTTGTTTCAAGTTCACCTCCTCAAGAAGGTTTTCAAGGTGAAAGTTCAAGAACTTTTGTTGAAAGTTCAATCTCTTCAGCAAGCAAAACTTGTGTTCAAGATGAATGAAAATGTGTGAAACAAAAAGGTTGTGACATCCATGAGGACAAGAGCATATTTGTTAGTCTTCAAAATAGAGTTTGTAACCCTTCCAATTCACCTCCTCAAAGTGGCGAAAAGGGTGAATGTTTAAGGTATAAATCTGCCTTTAATTCAGTTGCTTTTGATTATGTTAAGCATGATAAATCTGCATGTAAAAATGGAAAAAGGCCATGTACATATTGTGGTTTATATAACCATCATGTTTCAAAATGTTGGAAAAGAATGTCCACTTTCAGGAAACTTTCCAAGCAAAGGCAACATGAAAAGAACATACAAAAGATTTGCACTCATTGTCAGAAGAGGGGTCATCTCATTGACAAATGTTGGACATTGCATCCAACCTCTCATCCACGGCACAAGAAGCAGTTGGGTGAAAAGATTGACAAGAATGGAAGAGGAGATTCCATCATTGATGTGAGTCAAGATGATTCACACGAAGACGACTTTCAGTAGAAGAATTCGCCATTGAGTTGGCTTGGTAAGAAATGGTTAGATTTCTTGAGTAAGTAAGGCTTGCACTTTTTCTACGTAGATGCACATTTCAGCCTTATCTTTTCATTTTGTTGAAGTTTGACAAGTTGCAGTAGTTGTCATAAGTTGCAAAGATGCAAGTTGGCATGTGAATGCATTTACTTTTGTATGCATACTTGTGTTATACCACCTCATTCAAGAACATGTAAAAGAGGGGTATGTTGTCCATTTGGTTATAGCCATATACTTTTCATTTTTCATCTCTTTAGTACCCACATGATTTGGGTTTGAGTACCTATGTTTATACAGGAAGGAGAGTTTGAAGAAGCTATGCACATGCATTTGGTTTTGTGAGTGCATAAACATTGAACTTGATGTTAGTTCATCATGAATGACTCATGATTGTAGCATGATTGTTTATCATGTTTTTAGACTTCTCATTTTGGAAGGTTGACATGTTTCACATGAGTCTCGACTTGTGTCGATATTATCATGACGACTATGTTGTGTCATTCATGGTTTTCGATTTGTGGTAAGTCAATTTTGAGTACATTGAGATGGAGGAAAACACCATGTGCTTTGATGAAGCACAAGATGCGAAAGTTGCTTGAAGAGCAAAAATACTTTGCTGTCATCATTTTTAGTCTTGTGTCAATTTGTTTTCAAGATTGATGGTTTTCTTGGCTTGTGACAAGATGTCGCAGGAAAGTTTTGCAGCCATTGGGGAGCGGATTGTTGACATCAAAGAGTTCACAAGAGGGACTTGATTCTTAGTGGGAAGGTTGGTAGTCTTCCAAGTACAGAGAGAACAATGGGTCAGCAACAGCTAGAGAGCAGTGGTTGATGGACATAGCCAGTTGCAGTGCAAGGCATGTCAAGGTACCCAGGTGATTGTCGAAAAGGCTTTTCAAGTAGAATCAATTGATATAACTTGAAAGAAGAAGAGTATTGAATCTTAGATCGATAATCATAAGCTTTTGTGGGTCCAAAATCCTTTTAGTGGGAAGGTGTGATCAAAATCTGGACCTGGGGTCTAAAATTTGCTCAAATTTCAAAGTGCTCGGAATGTGACGAAAACGATGCCATTACGTCCGTCTCGTCTTCCTGATTCTGAGGGTATATTTACTTTCGTAAATGGATTCCGTATGGAGAAGTTATCGCGATCTGTTCGCCGAGCCAAACAAGTAAAAAAAAAGGGGCGCTGACTAGGTAGTCCGTACAGGCTGACTGGGAATCCATACATGCTGACGTGGCTTGATGGTACAGCTCACACGTGGTAGGTGACATGGAAATCTGTGATTGGTTACAACTGGATGAGTAACATGGTGACACGTGGCATATTATAGGCGAATGGAAAGGTGCCACGTGGCCCAATGAAGGGCTGCCACGTGGCACCCATTTACTGGCTGATTGGTTTAACATTTGGTTTAATTAAAAATATATGGAGGCCGTGGGGTTCGACCCCCGGACCTCCTCCTCCATTCCAAAGCTTTACAAAGACCGGCCCGCCAATGCGCCACAGTTTCGGTTTTAATAACTATATGTTTTTGAAATTATTTAAGTTGAAGTTAAGGTATAGGGCGCGGGGGGTCAGGCTGGGGCTTATCCCCAGCCCGTGGTTACACTATACCCCATATGACCATTTTCAACGGAGGCGTGAGAGTCTTTTAATTGGAGCAGGGTTCTATATGTTAACATATGACCGACCCTTGTATCAAACGGCACGCGTTTTGGATGGTTTGCCCACGGTTGTATTAACCGCTACATATGACCACTTTACACCGGTTAATATATGTTTGTGTGCACGCGGTTTGGAATATTTATATCGCACAGGAGTTTGTTTTTATATGGTTTAAACCCGGTTATATGCCAATAGATGTGACTGTTACACTTTTTAAATGGCGCGCGGGGTTTATGTGTGGTCCATGCCAATGTTAAATGGATCGCGTGGATTTGTTTTAAGTTTGGTTGTAAAACGGTCATACAAACTTGCACGTGGACACTTGTCAAATGATTATCCACGCATGCAAACGGGTGTCTTTTTAAGCGCTGGGACGTGGCCACATGGCCCCATGCGCCCAACACCTCCGTCCTCGGGCGCTTGATTCTCATTAACTGTTCGACATTTTGCACCAATTTTGGAACGCGCGTGGGTGCTGGGTTTAGTGACCGAAAATGCTCAGAAGTTAGGTTCACTTTCACACAGGTGCAGAATGGCGAACCAGTGACAGAGCTTGAAGGGGAAAAATGGCAGAAGGCATAATTTTTGGAGTTTTTGGCCAAATGAGGTGCCGAAAAAGCCCATCTAGGGGTTTTTGGACGTTCTGAGTCCATTGGTGATGTTTTCATAGGAATTTGGAGACTTCTGATGTAGGGTTTTAACCATTGAAGTTTGAGGAAGCTCCAGGAAGCTTGAAGCCCTCATTGTTTGAGGCATTGCTCAGATGAGCACATATCCATTTTCTGAGACTGAATAGTCATTCTTGACTGTTTATTATGCTCTAAACACATTGGGATAGTTTTAAAATCCATTGGAGGTCTTTTACATGTGTTTTTGCCTCATTGAAGCTCAGGGAAGCTTGGAGGTCACATGTAGAAGAGGTCATTGCTGGATGAGACAAGATCCATTTTCAGAGTTCTAATAGTCAATCTTGGGGTTTTTATGTATTCTGAATCCAATGGTATAGTCTGTAAATCCATTGGAGTTGATAAGAATCTTGTAAAGAGCATTTGACAAACTAATCCCAAAGAGCCAAGTCCATTGAAGGAGGCTCAAGGAGATGTAGCCTAGAGAGGGGTGAACTCCTTTATCATCTTGCTATTGTTGTGAGTTTGTTGTGTTATTTTCTGCACTTTACATTGTTGTGTATTGGTTTATAACACATATTTAATCTTTTAAAAGAACATTTCCTCACATGTACATTGACAAGAAAAAGTAAGAACTTAACACATAAACCAGTTTGCATATTTTAACACATGAAGCAAGGTCATGTTAAGGTTTATTTTATTGAAGTAGAGGGTGCTTGCATAGCATAACAAGTCAACCTTCTATTTTCAGATCATTCATGATGTGCTTACAGATTGATTACCCATGCATGGGCATCTACATTGGTTTATGAGCACATTTCTCTTCTCTTTTCTTCATTCTTTGCACCCAGAACTTGCACATTAACACACACCACCCATTATGCATCTATTCATTTTCATTCATCTTCTTACCTTGCTTGGTTGATTGCAAATCCTCTAAGTTCTACAATTGTCACCAAGAATCCATTTCATTTTCTTCAACCATGTTTCCAGCTTTTATTTGACTATGTACATTCAACCTTTTGAGTCAACTATAGAAGCATTCCTCCCTTCTTTATGATTATTCTTTGTTGAGTTCTATAGTGTACAATGAAAATTCTATTTTCATCTCTTCTTAACCCATCTAACATTCATCTTTCTTGACAGAGTTGGTATTTCTTTGCTTCACATCTCTACAACATCATCTTTACTTATTCCTTGTCCTTATTCTCCATGATTGATGCATTTGACTATGGACGATTTCGAGTTTAGATTTAATTTGCAGCCTTGTTTTATTGTCTTTTGCTTAGGATTGATTTTAGATTGTTTTCATCAAAATACCTATAGTTTTCTTTTAGATCGCTTTATTTTCCTATACCTTTGGATTACTTTCACTTTAATTTCACATATCTTCAATCACCAATGGACAGATTAGAGGTCTAACTTGTGAGATATAGCCTTCCCACATTGGAATTCTTCCTAAGGTGTTAGTTTCTATCTTGAATTTCATTTTCGTTTGCTTCTTTCTTTTATTGCATTTAAGTGTGGATCCGCTACAGGAAATAATCATTGAAGGACATAAAACCTAAGTATGCTACTCAAGATTAATCACGTGAAAATCACCATGAGTGCATCAAAGACTTTGATCTAAGCCTTTATAGCACTAAGTATTCTTATGTCACGGTGATGAATCCTTAATGTTAGTTTGTTGTAGTGTGGGTTTGAAGATTGTTTTTCGGCTTTACATTAGGCTAGACTAGGATCTGATCCTGTGTTTCATGCACCTAGACCTCAAAGCTTATGAGCCTCGGTTGATAATTAAATGTGAGAATTAATAGTGCATATATATAGCCCAACATTTTGGCACCGTTGTCGTGGAGGTGCTAAATGGATTAGAGCATAGGTAGGTTGCGTTTATTTATCCAAAGCCTTGATTGTTCCTTTCATGCAAGTGTGTTTCTTTTCATGCAAGCATGTTTATTTTCATGCAAGTGTGGTGTTCTTTTAAGGATGACCTAAGGGAAGAGAGAAGACGGTAAGATGTGAGGGAAGAGCCCACGCATCCACTTTAGTGTGGTTACTCCAAAATTAGGTTGTCCTCTTCCTTTTAGTAGTTAGAATTTGTGTTTTATTAGCATTAGCCATTTTATATGAGAAGAGAAGCTAACTTGTGTGAACAGATAACTCGATGACAACAGGATCCTAGTAGCATGGTGGTGCTTCAAGTATATAATTAGTTTTCTTACATTTCCTTTTAGTTTGCTTCTTTTTATTTCCTTAGGATTTAAAAAATAATAATTTGGGCACTGTAAGAACCCCCCCCGCTACACTAATCCATGTGTGAAACAGGACCCATAAACCAGCAACAAGGACTCAAAGATGATCAAGAGTTTCGAATAACTCTGTCCATCCTAGCAGTAGCTAGGATCTCAATATCTGCCTCACAAAAACAACAAATATTGACAACAGTCAAGAACCTATCCGCCTCTCCATAAGTGATAGAAAAACAAGATTTCCATAAGATACATCCACAAGAATATCTTGAAGCCTCTTTTGATCACCCTTTCCAACCTGTAGAGGAGACTGAAGAATCATTCAATGGAGAGAAATTGCTAGAACCTGAGATCGAGTTCTTGACATGCATATCGCCAGATCCAGTATGCATCTAAGAGACAAACCATCCAAAAGAAGATGAAATGCATGGCATGATAGATGGAGACATGCAGAGTGGTCTCAATGAGGAAGTGAACCAAGAACATCAAGATTACATTGAACATTGGTTCTAGACAACAACAAGATTGAAGCACCACTCTCTTCTTCAACAACTCTCCGCATCATCATCAAAGAAGTTGGTTCTTCATATTTTGGTACACATTAAAGCTTATCTTTCAAACCTGAGTATGAATGTATTTCTACACATGTTAGGCACATGGTTACATTGGAAATATTCTTACGCGTGAAATTTAATTTCTTGTTCTCAAGATAGGATAGAGTTAAAGTTGCATGTTAGTTAACCTAGTTCTAAATAAATGCAACATCTTTATGTGTTTCTTTTCAAATAAATGAAATGATATGAAGATAATATTGGTGATCTAACATCAAAAACCAAAATAACTTAAGATATTTCTTCTTCTTACTACATACATATTTCTAACTATTAATAATAACAGTTGCTCATAAGCCTAATTTTTAAAATATTATGGGGATTTACAAAATCTTTAAGGTATGCATAATGATGCCCATAGGTAACTTGTACATCCTAGTTTCATATCAGAACTTGTTATTCAAGCATTCTTATCAAATAGTAGTAGGAGAATAAATAAAACTTCTACTTGTGAGGGAACACAATCTTATATTGAGAAGATGAACTTGGGGACTAGAGGCACCTTTTGGTCATTCTCTAATGGCCTCATCCACCACACATTAAGTAAGTTTGGCAATGATATGTCTTTCGACTAATCTCGATACATAAGTCTATTTTTCATACGAACAATCTTTTATGGGCAATCTATAAAATATCTTCCAACTCAATACCATCCCATCCTGTAAAAAGTTTTCAAAGATGCTCCCTCATTCACCCATGCGAAATCAATCTATAAATTCTATATTAAGGGTAAAGATTGGGACAAGAGCCTTTGATGGAAAATGGGTGTAAGAGGCTAACCCATCGGGATACTGAACAGGTCTGCTGGCAACGGGTACCAAATTGTGGTATAACTAGGCAAACCCATCAGGGTACTGAACAGGCTCATGGGCAACGGGGCATTCTGCCTGGGAAGGATATTTCTTAGATGTAAAAAATACCCCATTGGATTACTGAACATGCTTGCTGGCAATGGGTTCTAATTTTGTCTTTCATTATGCCTAATCTGTATTTGTCCGTATGAACAATATACTTGTGTAAATCGTTAAGAAGAAGCATTCATGGTTGAACAAAAGGATAATGAACCTCATCTAATTGTCATTTAAGAATGTACGTAAGATGGTCTTAAGACCCCTTCATTCATACCTATCATGGCATTGTCCGTGAGGTGGGGCCCATAAGTCTAGGAGTCTAATAAACTCAAATGCGAACTTTATCAATATCACTTGAATGACAGAGATTCTTTGAGAAATTAAACAGGGATGATTGGTTTCCTATCGGTTTCTCATTTATCAAAGACCACTTATCTCCTCATGTTTTCCTGTTCAAGGATGAGAGGAAAAATCCCCCATCATAATTCACATGGTTTCTTGAGCATACAACTTGTTGGCATCATAAGTCACTCCTGGATTGCAGCAGGAGTAATCTTGAAGCCCATCAGTTTATGTCACTATTTGTTGATAAAGGGTGATGAATGGAAGTAAACTCAGAACAATATCGTTCTAACTCAGAAACTAGGCCAGGCATGCACAAGTAGATGAGGTCTTGGTTCAATTTCGAGCAGTAAGTTGTAATAAGGGTGAGTAGGAGGAAGACTTCTATGAGGAAATGTGAAGAGGTGATATAGGAATCGGGCTTCTAACAGCCTGTAGAAGAAAACTTTGAACACAAGAACTTGTATTCAAAAGAAGAAACACTAAAAGAACATAACAATGTTATAATAAATCCTTTATCATAACACAGTCACAACGATTCATGTGAATCAATCAATCATGAACCCTTTCAGTATGAGATCGAAACAAGATGAAAAAGAGAGGTGCCTTACATTAAACAAGGAAATTTCATATACATATACATAGCCAGGAAAACCAGTGCTTCATTAAAACATTACAGTCAAGAGCTCTACTCTACCATCCATGCTTACAAAATATCAAAACCAAGTCTATATACTTAGAGAAATTCACCTCCTTCGCCCCAGGAGGGTAGCTGAGATACCTCATTTAAGGCTTTACGTGCACACAATCTTCCTTCAAACTGTACACGCAACTTCTTGTCTGACACTGCTTCATACGACACCACTTTTGTAGGAAAACTATCCATTGGAGTACCATGAACTGACTGCTTCTGACCCTTCCCATGCCTTTCATTTATGGATTAAGCTGAGGTCTCATCCACCTGCTCAATATTCATTAACTGCTTCTTCCATGGAGGGTGGTCGAGACTGAATACATAGAGAGTGACCACATGTCAATTTTCCAAAGCTTGGAGGACAACCTTCATTTCTTCAAGTTTCACTCTCAACGTAACCACAGGGCCATGCAACTGTCTTCAAGGAGGCTTTTACATTTCGCGTTTCAGGTTTTGGTGATTCCCAGTGTAATGAAGGAGCGACCCCTTGTCTTTCAAAGTCCCAATAGTCGGAATGCCAAAACGGCTCCTAGGGGGATTTTACATTTTGTGTTTCGGCTTTTAGCGATTCTCGATGCAGTGGAGGAGCGACCCCTTGTCTTTCAAAGTCCCGGTAGCCGGAATGTCGAAACGGCTCCTGGGGGGCTTTTACATTTCACATTTTGGGTTTCAACGATTCGTTATGTAGTGGAGGAGTGACCCCTTGTATTTCAAAGTCCTGGTAGCTAAAATCACGACCAAGCCTGATCAGGAGCCATGTGTCCCACCTGGATCGGATGACTACAATCATTTCATAACTTTGGCCATAAGAAATGATCCCATGTGCTAAACCTCATGCAACTCTATGACTCAAGCTTACCCGATGACCATCGATCTGCTCCATCTATGGATCCTCGCCGTTGAAAACAAAATGCTCACTCACTTGATTTTAAGCCCAAAATGGACTTCTTTTGTGTGTTGCACTTGGCGCTCATGACTACGGTCTTTGAACAAAACGCATTTGATGGTTTTTAAACCCCATTTCTATGCATTTACACCAAGGGCTTGAAATCCGAGAGAAACACCCCCTTGCAAGAATTGGCGCTAACATTAGGCTCCATGGCGGATAGAGTCGTCCCTGCGATGCTATAAGAACTCTTTCTACGGTTCCAGTCACCTTTTGTTGGGCTATGGAGTCATTTATTAAGACAAAAATAAACAAAAAAACAATATTTACAAAAATAGAGGAGCCGTCTAAGGCTCAAACAAAACATTTCTTTAGGAAATTCCCATTTACTGGGCCGTTAAGAACTTCTTCACCCTCCAAATCCTGCAACTTGTATGTGTTATTTAAGAATACTTCAGAGATTTTGAAGCGCTGAATCCAGAGGGCATCAAACTTGTTCTGTTTTCCCCTATATTACCTAGGTGCATACCACTTAAGCACCAAATCTCCTAGCTCAAATTCCTCCTTCCTAGCCTTCCTGTCAAAGGCCTGCTTGATCTTCTGCTGATGACTATGAGCTATGTCCATTACCTACTTCCTGACCTGTTGCACTTCCACCACTTGATGAATTCTTCTGACCATATAGTCTGTCTCTCCTTCATGATCTTGAAATAATTTCGCTACAGGTAAAGCGAGCTAAGTGGGAAACATAGCCTCCATCCCATAAACAAGTTGAAAAGGTGAGGTGCCTAGGGACTTCTTTGTCGTCGCTTGATCGTCCCATAGAGAAAATTTGAGCTTTGAATCCTAGGCCCTCTTATTATCTTCCAATAATATTTTAATGAGTTTGATTAAACTTTTATTGGAAGATTCTGCCAGTCCATTTCCTTGAGGATAATAGGGAGTGGAGTGAATTAGTGAAATCTTGAACTGCTCACAGAACTTAACTAGAGGCTTAGACTTGAAAGAAGCAACATTATCAGTGACAATCCTGTTGGGACAGTCAAATCTGGCTATGATATCCTCCGGGAAGCTAATAATTACTTTGTGTGATGCACTCCTGGTGGGGGCAGCTTCTATCCACTTGGTGAAATAGTTTGTTGCAGTTAGGATCCATCTGTGTTGACCACTTGAAGGAGGATGAATTTCTCCAATGAAGTCCAACCCCTATTGTTTAAATGGTGTTGAAGCTACTATAGGCTTTAGTGGCAGATATTTGAGCTACTGCTTTCCTGAGAACCTTTGGCATTTGATGAAATCTTTGACTTCTCTACAAACATCAGTGAATAAGGTGGGCTAGTAGTACCCAGCCCTGAGAATTTTTTGAGTTGTGGTCTTCCATAAATGATTCCCTCCACAAAGGCCGCTATGGAAATCAAACATAACTTTATGGGTTTCCTGTGGGTTCAGACACCTCAGAAACACCCCTAGAGGGTCTCTCTAGTAAAAGGCTTGGTCAATAAGGAAATATCTGACCGCCTTGATCTTTAAACCTCTTGCCTTGATTTTTCCCATTCCATCAGGAGGCTTCAACTCTTGTAGAAAGTACAAAATGTCTCTGTACCAGGTGCATTCTGATAGTGAGAAGCCATCCTGAGAGATTTTGCTGGACGACTCAGCTTGCTGATTTCCTGAGCAAGCATTGATAAATCTAACCCCCAAGGCCTTGCAATTGGATTCATCCAACAACTTGGATAAACCCTATCCTTTAACCAACTTGGTGGACTTTATCTCCAGGTCAAACTCAAGGATCTTGGAAATCCATTTACCTCTTCTCCCATCTATGTCAGGCTGTATAAGGATGTCTTTCACAGAGGATAAAGGAATGTATGCAGTCACTCTTGAGTGTAAGACATAGACTCTGAAATCTTTGAGATCTTTCACCAAGGCATAGGCCTGCTTCTCCATGATCTCATACCTGATTTTTGCATCTCTTAATGCCTTACTGAAGAAGGAAATGGGTTTCTCTCACCCCTCCTCATTTTTCTGCAATAAGACCACTGCTACTATATCAAAAGAAGCAAAAGAAAAAACTAGGAAATCCTTGGAATAATCAAGACTAATCAGCACAGGTGCCTCAGTCAATGCCCTTTTTATTTGGACAAAAGAGTCTCTGGATTCAAAAATCCATTTTACTTTGTTTCCCTTCCTGAGCATGGTTGTGATGTGTTTCACCAACTCAGCAAAATTTGAGACGAACCTCCTCAGAAAGTTAATCTTCCCTAAAAAAGCCTAAACTTCCTTTCTAGAACTGGGAAGTGACAGGGTATGAATTGCCTCTACCATACTTGGATCAATTCTCACTCCCTCTGCTGATACTATATGGCCTAACAACTTCCCCTCCTTCATAGCAAACACAGATTTCTTGGAATTTAAGGAAAGGTCAGACCTCTGGCATTTCAAGAAAAATTTCTTCAAGTGACAATGGTGCTCTTTATCAGACCTGAAGAAGACTGTGATGCCATCCAGATAGATCACCACAAACTGATATTTCTCCCCGATGAAGGCTATGTCCATGGCTCATTGAAATGTTGCTCCTGCGTTCATTAATCCAAAAGGTAGTTTGGCATACATGAATGTTCCCCAAGGAGTGGTGAAGGTTGTTTTTTATCTGACCTCAGGCATGACTGATATATGATTATAGCTAGAAAAACCATCAATCATGGATATCCTAGATGCACCAGTTACCCTCTGCAATATGTGTTCCATGTTGGGCAAGGGATAATTGTCTTTCTTTGAGCTCTTGTTCAGGTTCCTGAAATCAACACAGAGATCGATTTCTCCACTTTTCTTCCTCACCGGGACCAAATTGGCCACCCACTCAAAATATCTCAAGGGGACAATGATTTGGGCATCTAACAACTTCTTCACTTCTCTCTCCATGACAGGCAATAACATGGGATTTATCTTTCTTAGCTTCTGCCTAAATGGCTTAGCCTCTCCCTTCAGTGGGATCTTGTGCTCAATGACAGTTGTGTCATATGTCTTGAGGTCTTCATAGGTCCATGCAAACACATCAGTAAATTCTCTTCACAACTCGGTATATTCGGCCCTCTGCTCTTTGGTCAAAATGCTTGACAACTTGACAAACTTGGGCTCCTCCTGTGTACTGATGTTGCACTCCAATGTATCAACATCTCCATTTGAAAACCTACCCTTTACTGCCACATCATTTCCATCAAACAATATTTCTAGAGGGACTAGTCCCTTTAGAATGTGATTGTTAGGCAAATGAATAATATGGTGATTAGCAATTTTATTTTAAAATATCTCAAGGTGAGGGTGACTTTCGAGATCAGGATCTTGATCAATGTGCAATGCTGAAAATTCATCGACAGACTAAAGAAATTTTTTGATTTCAAGATCGTCTTTGAATACCTTCCAATGCTTGATATTGTCTAGGAAAGATGGCCTATATCTTATCTCAACATCATATTTGATCTTAGGTGGCAGGGGGATCCTGAACAGACTAGCTGAGACAGCTAAGGGATCGGTCAAATTATTTTCCTCTCTTGGAATAAAATAAATGTTGAACGCTGAGAAGAAATTATCAATTAGGTCCCACACCTCATTTTTGCAACCCCTGAGCCGAGGATGCTTATCGTGATAAGCATTTCTGACTTGCTGGATTATCAACTCAGCATCTCCAAAAGCTACTACCTCCTCAATTCCCATTTCTTTTGCAGCCCTTAAACCCAAAACAAGAGCTTCATATTCTTCCATATTATTGGTAGCTTCAAATTCTAGCTTGTATGATAGGGATATGGTTTCCTGACAAGGCGACACAAAAACCACTCCAATTCCAGCGCCTTCGCTAGAAGAAGCTCCATCAAAGAACATATTCCAAATAGAGGTGGTTGGAGGAGGTATCTTGTGATTAAATATGGGTTTCTTTCTGATTTGAAAAGGGGCGTCAAGAGTATCAGTGAGCTACAATAAACTAGACCCCAAATTAGTGTCAAGCGCAAAGATAGGATGATTGGTGGGGTCTGCTTCATCACTAACAATGTAGGCCAGCTAAGCTTCTCTGTACAACCTCCTGTGTTCCCCTCCAAAGACTGGAATGGTGGCATATGTGAGATCCATCTATAATGTTCCTCCACTTTTTTTAATCCAAGATCTTGACAACAACATGTCGAACTTGGGGGGAACATCAACTACTACAATGTCCATGACCACACTCTTCATTGGCAGCTAAAATAAATAGACCACCAAGTATTTGACGAATCCAAGGAATTTCACCCTCCTTGAATCAAAAGACTATAAATCATGATAAGCCTTTGTCACTTCCAGTCCCAATTCTTCCATGACTATTTTGGGCATAAGGTTGTGGGAAGCTCCTAAATCCATGAGGAAATTATGCAGCACCTTATCATGTATGTTCAGGGATGTGTAGAAGGGAGGGGATGAATCATCTATGTCTTCTACCATGGGACCTAAGACGACTTTTGGCTTCTCATATTGAAGATTTACTGAGTCTGTGGAGGGATGGGGGGACTCTGATTGTAGCAGTTTGGAGAGGGACCTTTTGAAATCTTCATTTTTAACTAGTTCTAAGAGGGGTACGGGAATTATAATATTTTGAATTCCATGCTCAAAACTAAAGGAGGAAAGAGGCTTAGGAGTTTCCCTTACCTCAGAGATAGGTTCTTTGGTTGTTGGCGAAGTATTCTGAGTTTTCTTTTCTTTAGTAGTGATTGTTGCAGGTTTAGTAGGTTTTTCCACTATGAGAGGATGATCATGGCTATCAAAATTCCCTTCTTTCTTCTTTGACATGAGATGATATCTGTTAGGAGTGTTGTTTTCCTTTTCCCCTTTACTCCACTCATTGATTTGAATGTTCATAAGGGATCCTTCATATGCAGATTGATTCAAATGGGGAAAAGGGGAAGCGTCTTCAATATAGTGAATTTCGGGGTCGAGCTCATCTATCTCTTCTCCTTCCTCATGAGAAACTAGGATATTTTGGAGAGGGGTTTGAATCCTCTAATCATCTCTGTCTTTGCTCCTTTGTTCCCTTGGCAAAGCCTGTGGCACATTGTTGCTAGGCCTCCTAGGGCCTCTATTATCATTATTTTGGGGATTTCTATACACGGGCTTCCCTTCTAACTCCCACCTTTCAATTCTAGTTGAAAGCGACTTTAGCACTTTAGTTACTTTGTCCTTCTGAAGGGGAAGGGGAGAGGAATTGGATGGGGAGGCTTCAGGTCTCTTCCTAGATATGTCTCTATCAGCCTTATTCCTGAGTCGGACAACAACCAATATGTCCACGGTTGCATCCTGCATGTGAGCCAGAGCAGTGGCTCTCCTTTCCCTCAATAGGAGGCAGAAATCAGGATCACAAGCACTATCATAAGTGATTTTGGCAGAGGCTTCTGAAGGCTTTATATCAGCGGGGATCTTATTGTACATTTTATTGAATCTATTGGAGAAGTCAAAGACAGACGCTCCTTCCTTTCTCTTCAAAGACCCAAACTCTGTCATGTAATACATGAAGTCTTTTTTGTCTCCCCATTGTCTCAAAAAGGCATTATCCAAAGCCTCAATCCTATCGATAGATACAGGAGGCAGGGCCTTAAACCACTTCCTAGCCTCACCTTCAAGGCTATGGATGAAAATCCTCATCCATACGTCTGCATGCATGATAACATGATCATCTGTAAAACTGTAAAAGGCTTCAAGGTATTCTTCTACAGCTATGTCCCCTTCGCCTGTAAACTTGGGCAGCTGCTTAAGGTAGCCATCTGTTGGAAGGGCATTGAGAGGCTAAGGTAACAAAAAGGGAGCATACCTAGCAACTATTATAGCCTCCATTCTGGTCATGGTGGGGTTTTCTCCTGCCATAGGAATATTAGGTGGAGGCGAACTCAGAGGAGAAGGATCTCGAACAGGGGATACTGGAAATGATCTTCCAGGTGGAAGGGGAAACAATGGGGGATTCAGAGAAAAGGCTAAGGGGCTTGAGTCATCAGATGCTTCTCTCTGTATAGTAGTAGCAACAGTAATAAGAGGAGGGGTGGTAAAGCTAGGAGTGGGGAAATATTCAGTGGTCTTGGGTTTACACCAAGGTACAACTTCAGGGGAGAGGGGAGTGACAAGGATGTCTCCCTCCAATCCCAGACTAGGAGGGGAAAACTTAGCAGTAACACTTCCGAAATTTAGGAAACAAGAAACTTTAGAAAAAGGTTCGCTAGGGAGCTGAGAAGAAGGAAATGGAGTTTCTACAGAAGGAGATGGCAAATTACCTAGTTCGGCGATGGAAGTTTCTCCTTCAGAGGCCTTTCCTTTTCTAATAATCACCTCTGGATCAGCTTAAGGTGTAGCTAGAGGAAATTGTGGATGCGAATGCGTGTGTCTACCTCTGGAAGCCACAACTAAAACAGTAGGTTCACCACAGTGGAGTCGTCACAATGGAGTCACCAGGTGCATAGTAGCAATCTCGTAGGGCTCTGATGCTTGATGCACCTTAAAAATCAGAGGCTTGATGTCGTTTGATCCCGGGGAAAATTTTCAACTTCATCCCCGAAAACGGTGCTAGAAATGTTGGCGTCAAAAGTCACTCCTGGATTGCAGCAGGAGTAAGCCTGAAGCCCATCAATTTATGTCACTATTTGTTGATAAAGGGTGATGAATGGAAGTAAACTCAGAACAATATCGTTCTAACTCAGAAACTAGGCCAGGCATGCATAAGCACATGAGGTCTTGGTTCAATTTCAGGCAGTAAGTTGTAATAAAGGTGAGTAGGAGGAAGACTTTTGTGAGGAAATGTGAAGGGCTGATATAGGCATCAGGCTTCTAACAACCTGTAGAAGAAAACTTTGAACACAAGAACTTCTTATATTCAAAAGTAGAAACACTAAAAGAACATAACAACGTTATAATAAATCCTTTATCATAACACAGTCACGACGATTCATGTGAATCAATCAATCATGAACCCTTTCAGTATGAGATTGAAACAAGATGAAAAAGAGAGTTGCCTTACATTAAACAAGGAAATTTCATATACAGATACATAGCCAGGAAAACCAGTGCTTCATTAAAACATTACAATCGGGAGCTCTGCTCTACCATCCATGCTTACAAAATATCAAAACCGAGTCTATATACTCAGAGAAATTCACCTCCTTGGCCCAAAGAGGGTAGCTGAGATACCTCATTTAAGGATTTACATGCACATGATCTTCCTTCAGACTATACACGCAGCTTCTTGTCTGACACTGCTTCAGATGACATGGCTTCTGCAGGAAAACTATCCATTGGAGTACCACAAACTGATTGCTTCTGACCCTTCCCATGCCTTCCATTTATGGATTGAGCTGAGGTCTCAACCACCTACTCAATATTCATTAACTGCTTCTTCCATGGAGGGTGGCCGAGACTGAATACATAGAGAGTGACCACGTGTCGGTTTTCCAAAGCTTGAAGGCCAACCTTCATTTCTTTAGGTTTCACTCTCAACGTAACCACAGGGCCATGCAACTGTCTTCAAGGAGGCTTTTACATTTCGCATTTCGGGTTTCAGCGATTCCCGATGCAGTGAAGAAGCGACCCCTTGTCTTTCGAAGTCCCGGTAGCCAAAATGCCAAAACGACTCCTAGGGGGCTTGTACATTTCACGTTTCAGGTTTTGGCGATTCCCGATGCAGTGGAGGAACGACCCCTTGTCTTTCAAAGTCCTGGTAGCCGGAATGTCGAAAAGGCTCCTGGGGGGCTTTTACATTTTGTGTTTCAGGTTTCGGTGATTCCCGATGCAGTAGGGGAGTCACCCTTTGTCTTTCAAAGTCCCGATAGCTAGAATTTCGAAACAGCTCTTGGGGGGCTTTTACATTTTGCATTTCGGGTTTCAGCGATTCCCGATGCAGTGGAGGAGTGACCCCTTGTCTTTCAAAGTCCCGGTAGCCGAAATCCCAACCGAGCCTGATCAGGAGCGATGTGTCCCGACTGGATCAGACGACTATGATCATTTCGTGACTTTGGCCATAAGAGATGAGTCCATGTGCTAAACCTCATGCAACTCCATGACTCAAGCTTACCCGATGACCGTCGATCTGCTCCATCTATGGATCCTCGTCGTTGAAAACAAAATTCCTTCTCACTTGATTTTAAGCTTGAAATGGACTTCTTCTGTGTGTTGCGCTTGGCGCTCATGACTATGGCCTTTGAAAAAAACACATTTGATGGGTTTTAAACCCCATTTCTATGCATTTACACCAAGGGCCCGAAATCGGAGAGAAACACCCCCTTGCAAGAATTGACGCTAACACAATTGTTAATGATTGATGAAATTGTATGTAATAAGTAATTTATGAATTTTCTTTATGCTTTTAATATTTTAAAATAAATTTCATTTCCGAATTTACAACCATGAATAAATTTTAATTTTTGGTTGTTTCTTTAAGCATGGCATCAATGTATATTTCTTCTCTAATAATAACAATATTGGTTTAATTTATTTTAGATTTTTCTGTTCCGGTACTATTGGTACAGAAACCAGTAGGTTCTTGTACCAACAATACAGAAATTTAAATCTTTTTCGAGGGTACTTTTTGCAGGATATTTTTAGCAACTCTCAGCTCTGGCATACTTCATTTGTCTCTTTCAGTCAACATGCACCGATTCCACATAGTCCACTTTCAACTTGTAAAAATTTTATGCGCTAATGAGAGTTTGCATGAGGACATGCAAACCAATGGGTTTGGGGGTGATAGAGAGAGACACAAGGAATCTCAGAAGATCAACATTCATCAACTCTCTCTTAGATATTCATCAGTTCTCATCCTTGCTCCACTTCATCTTCAGATTTCAGTAGTCTACATCATGATTTTGCAGACATTTTGTCTCATTCTGCATAGTTTACGCTTCAACATGCATTAGAATTCAAAGCAAGGGTAACTTGAGGTAAAACTGGTATAAATCTTTTTAATTTATTAAGAACTTGGAAAACATGATGCATAACCACTATTACCCACTGCACACTCCAGTATGCATTATCACAACTACTGAGTAAACCCTCCATCTTCACTCCACTTGTCATAATGAACAATATAGTTTGATGATAAGACCAAGTAATGAAAAGGAAATATGTCATATACAAATACAAAGCAACATCTATAGTATCTTCTCTTCATACATCATAAAGAATTCTTAAGTCATCTCAAAGAGGATGAAGTCATTGTTGCCTATCCAAGCAAAGAACCACAAAGTAAATATTGGTCTTAAAATTGATGTAAGATACAGAGTATAAAGGTTTCCAAGTTCATATGACCACCATCACCAACATTTTATAAACCATTCTCCATATGCACACCATTCACCATCACTTTGATACCTCATCCACTGCTTGTTCTCCATTTTTACGATAATTGTGTTTCTCTGTTTGAAATCAATCTGTGGAAGTTTCCAAAGTGTCATTACACAAGAACTAACACCTACACAAAAGAAACAATGTCATATAAATCTATAAGCAGAGTATCCTAAGTTCTTCACCTTGTTTGCATCAGGACATGCAAATTCTTGGGTTTGGGGGTGTGTTGAGCTCCAGTTTTGTCATATTTTCCTCCATACAAATACACTTATCATTACACCTTGTCCCCGCATTTTGTCACTAATATATCCCTAATTACACCATAAACCTTCATTATCTCTTGTTATTCATCCTATGTGGTTAATACACAATTTTCCATATTTTTAGTGATTAAAAGGATGATTATACAATAGTTTTGTCGATGATGATTTAATACTATGTTTATATGTTCAAGCAGCATGTTTTGTATTGTTCAGGTTTTGATATATGCATTGTCCATGTTTCAGTACCTGTACTGTTCCTGTTCCAGTACCCGCATTGCAAGTCATCTGGTACTCCAAGTCATCTGGTACCAGAAGGTTCTACAGTCAACCGAGACCTGCAAAGTCATCCAGTACCTACACAATCATCTGATACCCATGCTCCATGTCATCTGGTACCCACACTCCATGTCATCCAGTACATAGTTCGTCCGGTACCAATATTGCGCTCATCCTGTACTCCAAGTCATCCGATACTCACAATCCATGTCATCCAGTACTCACACTCCATATCATTCGGTACTCGCAATTCAACACATCCAATACTAGAATGTTCCAGAAACCATCTGGTACTAGAATGCTCCAGGTCATCCGATACCAACATCAACAACAATCTGGTACTAGAAATAACTCGAAGTTTCGAGAAGCTTCTAGAGGAAAATCGGGTACATGGGTTTTGTTCAGAATGATGTTTTCATGTGGACATGTATGAAAAAAATCACCCAGCTCACACGTGTGGACCTCCAGCTCAGCAGGAATGATTTTGCCAAAATAAGCAACAAAACTCAAATTGCCAACTTGCACCTCGATTTACATGCACATGGGAACACATATTGCAAAAATGAAAAATGGGTGTTTAGAAATATCCTCCAGCTACAGAACCCAGAAATCGTTTTCTAAATTTTGAATTGGTTGGGAATATATGAGTGGATCCATAACTCGAATCTGCCCAAATTACAATAAAACCCAGATTTTTGTGATTTTGCTCAAAAAAATTGTAAAATTGGTTTTAACCGAAATTTGAGTTTGGGGGATTCGGTTCTATCATATCCCTTTGTATTTCATGTATAAATAAGAGCCTCATAGGGCTGAGGAGGATCCATCAATTTTTATTTAAATTTTGTATTTGGGAGAAATTCATCATATTAGAGACATGAAATTGATGAGCAAAAGGTTGTAATCAGAGATTTTGATTTCTAATAAACAAGAACAGTTCATGGCTGAGATTTGATGCATCATCCCAGTTCCGATCTGAATTAGTCTTCCAGGAGCATGCCTAGGTCGGGTAGGGCCCCTCAATCCGGGTATGTCCCTGTTGTTATTTATTTTGCTAATTAGTTTATGAATTTGATTGGATTTGATTTCCATGAACTGTGTGTTTTAATTCAGAAATTTGATTCTGCAATTGGTTTCATGAACAACTCTAATTTATTCCCTTCCACTTAAAGCATCATCATTTTGCATTTAACCTCAATCATACTCATTTTCCAAGCTTCTAATATATGTGTTCTCATGCTACTCTATTTATGTGCTTAATGATTATTTGACCAATAATTCATTGCTTTGTGCCTTGCTTTAATTATGTCCATTCATGCTTGATTAATTTGTCATCTATTTGTTTCTCACATTATTAAATAGTGTTTTTCCTTCCTAGTTGTGTCAAATGTATAAAACAAAGTTTTGATCTTTAGTTGGATATTTGAATTCATTTATGAATAGAAGACACAGAAACATAAGTTCAAAACTGCACTTATTACTTACAATTTAGAGTATGTGGCATCCTTCATGATGTGCTTACAGATTGATTAGCCATGCATGGGCATCTACATTTGTTTATGAGCAGATTTCCCTTCTCTTTTCTTCATTCTTTGCACCCAGAACTTGCACATTAACACACACCACCCATTATGAATCTATTCATTTTCATTCATCTTCTTTCCTTGCTTGGTTTATTGCAAATCCTCTAAGTTCTACAATTGTCAGCAAGAATCCATTTCATTTTCTTCAACCATGTTTCTAGCTTTTATTTGACTATGTACATTCAACCTTTTGAGTCAACTATAGAAGCATTCCTCTCTTCTTTATGATTATTCTTTGTTGAGTTCTACAATGTACGTTGAAAATTCTATGTTCATCTCTTTTTAACCCATCTAACATTCATCTTTCTTGACAGAGTTGGTATTTCTTTTCTATCACATAAGAATTTCAATTATTTGTTTCACATCTCTACAACATCATCTTTGCTTATTCCTTCTCCTTCTTCTCCATGATTGATGCATTTGACTATGGACGATTTCAAGTTTAGATTTAATTTGCAGCCTTGTTTGATTGTCTTTTGCTTAAGATTGATTTTAGATTGTTTTCATCAAAATTCCTACAGTTTGCTTTCAGATCACTTTATTCTCCTATACCTTTGGATTACTTGCACTTTAATTTCACATAGTTTCAATCACCAATGGATAGATTAGAGGTCTAACTTGTGAGATATGGCCTTCCGACATTGGAATTCTTCCTAAGGTGTTAGTTTCTATCTTGAATTTCATTTTCATTTTCTTCTTTCTTTTATTGCATTTAAGTGTGGATCCGCTACGGGAAATAATCATTGAAGGACATAAAACCTAAGTATGCTACTCAAGATTAATCACGTGAACATCACCATGAGTGCATGAAAGACTGTGATCTAAGCCTTTATAGCACTAAGTATTCCTACATCCCGGTGATGAATCCTTAGTGTTAATTTGTTGTAGTGTGGGTTTGAAGATTATTTGTCATCTTTACATTAGGCTAGACTAGGATTTGATCTTGTGTTTCCTGCACCTTCACCTCGAAGCTTACGAGCCTCGCTTGATAATTAAATGTGGGAATTAATAGTGCATATATATAGCCCAACAGGCACCACCCCCTTCAATGTAAAAAACAATTTTGATATTCATATATTTGAAGGTCAAATAGATGCATATGCTATAAACAAATGATTAAACCTTTTAGAAAGGTATTTTTTTGTCCAGAACTTTTTCGATACATAAAATATTACATTTTCACTCCTTAAGGTTGTCCCCCATGTCAAAGATTGGTGGGAGAATTTCTCTGAGCAAAAGGAAACAGAGGAATCTGCATTATTTGTAGTTGCACCCACTTGGGATTCTTTCAAGGATGTTATTAAGGAAAAATACTACCTTGTTGGAAGTTATGACAACTTATATACAAGATGGACCACAATGTGGCAGGAAAGGGACCAAACAGTGTCAGAGTTCACCAATGTCTTCTATACCTTGTGCACCAAGTTGGGTATCAAAGACTCTGATTGAAATTTGGTGCTCAAGTACGACGATGGTCTGCATAGATACATCCAGTTAGAAATGGAGTTTATGGACATATTTTCTTTGGGCATGGCCTATCGATATGTTGTCAAAATCAAGTAGAAGCTTAAAAAAAAGATGTGTAAGTTTGGGTCTGCGAACCCCTCACAACAAAAGCAGGGAAAATGCATCCCCAACCCGTAGAACAAAGGACAGAACAAGGATGGAAATCCTCAAGACAACCATTATAATCTGCAAACAAATAAGGAAAATGGGAAGACAAAGAAAGACACTGGGAAGTTGTGTGAGTTCCATCAGATGGATAAGGTAAAAACCTATAAATCAGATGTGGGTTATGACTGAGTCAGAAGCAAAAAAAGGGAAACAAATCATTGACACAAAACCCAGTTTCAACGTTTCTACCACCAAGATATAGCCCAGTGAAAATGATGAACCAAAGGAATGTGAGTGCCTCTTTCATTCACAAATGTGGGTGAACGATACTCCACTACACTTCATCGTTGAAAACGGTATCTAGAAGAACGTCATCTCACTGGAGTTTGTCAAGCGGTTCCCTCTGCTGACAACACCGCACCCACAAACATACACCATCGGATGGCTCTACTAAGGGAGAAATCTTCACGTTAGCCAACAATGTCGCCTACCCTATGGCATCAATCCCTTCAAAGATGAGGTATTGTGTGATGTCACCCCTATTAAAGTTTTTGATGGGGCACATCCAACAAAACTTATCATCTTGTGGAAGAAAAATCATGCTTGTGCAGAAGAAATACAATACCTAGCGACTCTGCATTGATTACCAGGTCCTAAATAAAATCACAGTCGGGAATCAGTACCCAATTCCCTGAATCTATGATCTCCTTGACCAACTCAAGGGTGCCAAATACTTCAGTAAGATTGATCTGAAGTCCATATACCACCAGGTCCCAATAGAGTAGATAGATGTATGGAAGACTACCTTCCAATCCGAAGAAGGTCTTTTTGAATGGTTGTTCATGGCCTTTGGCTTGACGAATGCCCCAACAACTTTCATGAGGATGATGGATGCTATCTTGCGGGCTTTCACCAATTATTTTGTGGTGGTGTATTTGGATGACATCCTCATCTTCAGCAAGAGTTGGGAAGAACACTTGTTGCATATTCAGTAGGTTCTACACACCCTACGACAACACAAGCTATATGCAAATTTGAAAAAAATCTTCTTCATCATGAACAAGGTCTAGTACCTAAGATACATTATTGATGAGCATGGGATGCATGTCGATCCATCCAAGATCTAGGTCATACGTGATTGGCTATCCTTGACCACACTCACTAAGCTTCAGAGCTTCTTAGGCCTTGCTAATTTCTATCACAGGTTCATGTTTAGATTATCCCACATTGCATGGGCCATGAGCCAAGTGACTGGAGTTATTGACAAGGAAAATTTTGTTTGGGGCCAGTCGCAATAGAGAGTGTTTGATGATTTGAAGTAGCGATTGTGCTACACCCTGATGCTTTCATTACCCGACTTTCATCAACCTTTTTAGATTAAGACATATTCTTTAGACTATGTTGTGGTGTATCTCTCACTCAACACAGATATCCCATGGCCTATGATAATGAGACACTATCATATAGCGTCTGTAAGCACCCCACTTACGATAAATAAATGTACTCCATTGTACAAGCATCTTGCGAATGGAGGAATTACATTCTCAGGAAGGAGAAAATCATCCACACTGATCATAAGCCTCTGCAGTTCATGAAAACACAAGGAAAATTGCAGAATGACCTCCATCCAAAATGATCCACATACTTGAAGCAGTTCCATCTCAACAACAAGTATAATATAGGGAGAACCAACTGCGTCACTGACTACATCATTCGACCTCCAGTTGCAGCACTAACCATGGTGCTACACTCCTATATACATGAGACCTCCAGATGGCCCCAACTCTATGAGAGATATCCTTACTTAGCCACTACCTACCATATGTTGGGCACAAACATAGTTGTCACTGATTCCCATCTTCAAGATGAGGTGTTGTGCCATCTAGGCCATCTTTGCATCCCATCAAGTGAGAGAGCGAAGCTATTTTGGGAAGCTCACTACAGTCGGGTGGTAGGACACTTTGTCATAGAAAAGATAGTGGCACTACTTCAACAGCATTTCTATTGGCCGAAGCTTCGACAGGATGTCAGCAACTATACCAGGTCCTGCATGAGCTATGTAATTTCCAAACCTACCATTAAGAAACAAGCATGTATACCCCTCTGCCTACTCCTAATAGGACCTAGGAATCCATCTCGATGGACTACATGTTGGGTCTTCCTTCAACCAAGCAAGGAAATGGTTGTGTTTTTTTGGTTTTTGATCAATTCTCTAAGATGGTGATTTTGGTTTCCTGCAAGAAGAGCATCACAACATAGGCCACTACCAAGCTCTTCTTTGAAGGAGTGTGGGTAAATTTTTGGATACTCTAAGCCATCATCTCAAATCCGGATAGTCGGTTCCTCGACTCATAGGCCTCTAGTCATGGTTGGACACCAAGCTCACCAAATCCACTTACGTCCACCCCCAAATGGATGGCCAATCCGAGGTCACCAACAGGATGATCATGCATATCTTTCACATGTAAAATTCTAAGCATTCACACACATGGGATGAGATTCTTCTCTATGTTCATCATAGTTATAACAAATCCATACATAGCTCAACTGGCCACAGACCCTTTCAGGTGGGGTTTGGATTTCAACCATTGGGTCCCATGGATGTTTCATTACCCCTTGCGTCCACAAATTTTGAATTGTCCCATGCTGAAACTAAAGCCGACAAAGCCACATGTTTCAATGAACAAATCCAGCACATCCACCAATAGATTTAGGATATTTTGCAAAATTCAAATGCCAAGTACAAGAAATTCCATGATCAACATCGGGTACCACACAAGTTTCAGATGGATGATAAAGTTTGGTTGCACTTAGAGAAAAAAATCCTTACATGACCCCATCGGAAGCTCTATCCACTCCGTTATGGATATTAAACCATCACCAAAGCTGTGAGTGACAATTAATTTGAGCTCAACATTCCCCCCTTCCTTGGCGTGCACCTAATGCTTAATGTGGACCTCTTAGCCCATAGTTTCCACCATTATTCGACACCTCAAAGATAGCAGAACAATTGGCATCAACATAAATCAACCTTGAATGCATGGAACATGCATCCACTGATCTGATCATGGACACATAGGTCAAGGGAACTTGCCAAAATAATCTTTAGTTTTATCGTGTTGTCAAAGCGGGGTAGCTCCTACACCAAAGCAAGTGGCTCACCCGGGGCCAAATTCAGCAGAAATTTCCTCATATGATGGGGGAACTCAATCCAATGAATACCATTGATTCCTAATGGGGGAGTATTGATCTAGGTGGATATCGGTGGCCACCCACCTCTTCGAATTGGATCACATATATTTTTCAGCTTGGCCGTTTATTTCTATCTTTTTGGGTCCTAAACGTTCAGGGACATTTTGAGGCCCTAAACAACGTTTTTTGGGCTCGCCACAATAATTTTATTAATAGAGTCAAAGTATGAAAACAAAAAGTGTATTCCTCGGATAGACCTTTCCAATGGGCTATTGTGCACCTAAAACAAAGCTCGTATGCAAAAGTTACGACCTTGAGAAGTTGATGTACCAACTTACCCCATCAGGGCCCACGTGACTTTTGGAGCTTCATCTCCTAGGGTTAGGTTTTTATATGTATAGGGTTTTCTGATTACTTCTTGATTCTAAAAAGGCCTGGAGGCCTCATTGTAATGTTCTCTAGAAAATACGTGTAGCCACCACTTCTCTTCTCGGAGATTAGCTACCACCATTCGAGCAAGATTGTTTCATTCTGGATTTTACAGTTTCAACAAATTTCTTTATCGAATAGAAGCTAATTTTCACTGTATCTATGTTATTGTTCACTGTATCTCTGTTTTAATATTATAGATATGCGTTTCATTTCGTTTCGCTCATAAATTTAGATCAAACTTTCTCATACAAGCTTTGTTTTTCACTCGAAGTAGCTCGTTGGATCTCTCTCTTTGATTTCTTTCATTTGAGTTGTAGACACTATATTGTCGAGGGTTTTGATTACCTAAAAACGTCGTTTGGGGTCTCAAAATCATCCCGCAATTTCATGAACTTCAAAAACCCAAAAAATTCATAGAAATTTGATTATTTTACAGTTATAACATCCTTTTAAATATGAACCATCAATCTCAAATCGAGTGAAATATGAGACATTGATCCACTAATCCTTTCCCAAACCCTATGGGTCAATTTCCACCATCGATCAACAACTTAAAACAATCTAAACCATTGATATGAGCTCCATTGGTGATTGGTCAATCAACAATTATCCTTTGGATGTGAACAAAACTTTACCCAAACTAGGGACTCAATCATCGACCATCAACCCTTTTCCTTTATAATTAACTCCTAACACAATGCTAAACCAACCAACCCGACCATTGGTCGTCGATCATTGATGATTTTCATTCGTGGATTAAACTCCTCACCAATTCGTCTGACTTGACCATCGGCCATCCCCGTTGGATAATGAAAACACTTCTCCAATTTGGCCGACCTGGACATCATCCATCATCCCTTTCTTGGCTGACATGGCTAACAGGTGCTCAAATTGACATCTTTATAACACCCATCCAATACTTTTTGTACACCCTTTTTTCCCATTTCCATTCCATCTTAATACCATTTTTGTTCATAATGATGCATTTTTGGTCAAGGTATAATTATTCTCTCAACATCTCATTTTGATACGTATTCTTATGCATTTTTAGGAGTTTATCATATTTTTTTCTAAAAGTGTATACAAGAACAAGGTTGAACAGATACCTTCCCAACACAAGAGTTGCAACTCCTTTCTCAAGAATAACTATTGCAACTCTGGATTGTTGAAACCATTGTTGCAACTCTTGTCATTATTGCAACTATCGATGTTGAAACTCTCGGTGTTGTGACTCTCATTGTGTTGTGACACGTGTATCATTGTTGCTACAAATTTCAATACATGACTGTTGTTTCAACTCAATATTGTTGCAACTCTCACTATAGGACCGTTTATGCAACTTTGAGATGGGTGTTGTAACTCCACACCTATCGTAATAACCCATCAGTAAACTGCATAGTTTTCAACTCGGAATCATCCAATTAGTCAAATAACCATGCAAGAACATGACAATGGAAATTGGGCATCAGAAGGGAATGAATGACTCAAACACCACTTTCCATACGGTTGATTTAGTTAGCATGCCCTCAAATTTTTCCATCTTTTGGAGAAAACAATGTAACGAGATGACACAACCCAATTCTTATGGATTTCCATCGATTCTCTTGATTAATTTAGGAATAAACCATTGTGTATAAATACCCCCTCTCTCTCTCATCCAGGGGAGGGAAAAAAAAAGCAGAAGAAAGTTTGTGAACATAATTGTATTGATCTGCATATTTTCCTCCAATATAAGTTTCATTTGGTCTTGTCCAAGTGATGGTGTGTTGAGAATTTAAATTCCACATTGTGCTCGTAAAAAAATACATCACCTAAGGAGGTGGGGCCCCGTCCTTAGTGCGGTACTATTTTTATTTTTTGTACTTTATAGAAGTAGTTGTACTTGAACTTCTTTATTTATAGCAATTCCTCTAATTAACATCTCATTGTAACTCTAGTGATTTTCATTGCTACAAATCCTGATTGTTGTAACTCAATGATAACATTGCAGGGTAGGCTTTTCTGACTAATGAATGAGAATTTGTAGCATTTTTTTATATATTTTCATTTATTTCCAACAATTCTTCTATTTAACAATTTGTTGAAACTTTGGTATTTTTTCACTGTTGCAACTCTTATTGTTGCCACTCCATGATAACATTGTAAAACTTTGTCTTCGGATTAACTAATGTGTAGTTGTAGAATCTCTTATCTATTTTTTTTTTCCAACAATTCCTCTATTTAACACTTTGTTTTAACTCCTATTGTTGCGACTCATGTTGCTACAAATATGTAATTACATTACAACATTTATTTTTCTAGTTAGCAATTGTTTTGATTTCATTTCATGTTAGTTTATTTGCTTTGTTTATATCATAGTGTGGTTTGATTTATATATATTGAGGTTTGTTTCATCTCAGTACATGAGCCCTAACATATCAATCACATTAATCAAGGTCATTCTAATACTTAAACAAGTCCCCTTTGATTCTTGTGTGATTTTATTTCCTACAAGACTGATATTTACTTTTCCAGAAGTGTTATTTACTTTCCCCTAAGAGTGATATTTTATTTCCCGCAAGTGTGACATTTACATTCCTGCAAGTGTGACATTTACTTTCCTACAAGTGTGACATTTACTTTCCTGCAAAAGTGTGTTTACATTTCTGAAAGTGTGGATTTGATTGTAAGAAGTGGTATGGTTTTATTTGGTCACTTGTTAAAGTGTATTTATATCGTACCTTGTGACATTCATTTACAAGTACTACAAATCATTGGAAATGATAACATCATACTTGCATATGTTGTGCATGACAATTCATAATTTCAATACGACCTCAGATTGATAACTAAATGTACAACTCTTCAGTTTCTTAATAAATTAATTAGGAAGTGATTGAAAATATCATCAGTGGAAACTGTTGACATGGCTTGAAACATGGATATTTATGTGGCATGACACGTAGAATTTAACATGCCACTCTGAATGATGTGGCATGACACATCATGACCCTCTTTCATTCATCAATCATTAGTCATTTCTCTTGGACGACCTAAACACCTTGTCGAATTGGTTGTCAAAAAATCCTATTGGCGACTAAAACACTTTTCTAATTTGGCTAACCCAAACATTGGTTGTCAATTAATTGTCTTAGCCAAATCCAATACTTTGAAATTTTTTACCAAAATCCCTGATGAATTTGGACCATTGATCTCTCGTTCAAAAATGATCATGTCCTTTGAACTATCAAACTTCTCCCAACTTCGTCAACACTTCATCATTGACCATTGTACATTGGAGATTCCTCTTGGTGACCAAACACTTCACCAATCTGACTGACCCAACCATCAACCATCAATGATTTCGTTTGGTCAACTCTAACACTTAGATATTTTTTTACCAATTTTTGATTAATCTAGGTCATCGATCTATTATTCAAATTTATCTTGACTGTAGATCAGATCCAACCTTCCAACAATCAAAATAAATCTAGACCGTATATCTTTTTCATTTTCCCAATCACAGAAAACTAATACTTGTTGTTGAACTCCTCAACCTTCTAAGCGGCTGAAACCTTACAAATTTTTGAATTTATCACAATGAGTCTAGGTTGTTGATCCCAAGATCAAACGTGATCTCGATCATTGATTCATTGAACTCTGCACAATTCTACTATAGCCATTAAAACATGAAATTAGACCTTCCAAATCGAATTTATCTTCACAACTCTATAGATCGACTCCATTAAACCCCTTACATAGTTATGAGGAATTTAAACTCGAATTTTGCTCACAAAATTGTGGATTTATCTCTAATTTTTCACCATTTTCCCCCAATTTCGCATAGAACAAAACTTGTGATAGAGAATCTTCCTAATTCACACTCCTCTTGAACCATATAATCTCAGTGTTTTAACCAAAAAAATTGATACCATTATTTATCGTACCTCAATCCCACTTAGCAACATTACATGCAAAAACTCCTTAAATCATTAAAATTTATTGTTGATTAATTTCGTGTAGCTTACCAGTTAGAAATCACACACAGATTTAACCATTTGACCGATGCCACTGTTATAAATGCATCTAATAACATATATCAAAACATGAATGCAATTTTTCAAGAAAACGACAAACATACAACATTCATAACCATTTGCGCAATGAAATAAATATAATAACACAACAGAACACTTATTTGTTAAGAATTAATCAACTGGTTGTGTGCAAAGGATGAACCTCCCAGCCATAGGCATTGTTTCTCATTTTCTCTCAATATCATTCCACCCCAAGATGAGGCTATGATTCCACAAGGAGATATGGCCCTCTAGTCATCTAATCTCAACACAACAGCCCCAAAACCCAGGTTCTACTTCCTCAAAAATTCCAACCCTCCAGCTCTCTTTTCACCACAAATTGCACTAACTAAAGAATGTACCCCCTTCATTTCTCATGGTCCCTCAGGTTGTATCATTCATTTATCAGGGATTCTAGTGAACTTGGTTGAATAGGAACTCTTAGTTGTAGAATTATAGGAACTTTGAGTTTCCCAAAGAGTGCTCACAACACTCTTCATAAGGCTCTTCAGACATTTCCTCAATAGAAAAAATAATTTTGTTCTTACAACCCATTTTAAAGGGACACATGCCTCCTTCTCAACATAAAACACATCCAAACAGTGGCTTCCTTCAAGCACAACATGGTTGGAGCTCTTCCCAACACTCAACTGTTCTCTTGTTGTCCCAAAATATGCATGTAAAACTTGTCTCTATTCTTCATACTAATTTACCTTCTTCTCCCTTGTTTGCTTGACTTGACTGATACTCTTCCCCAAGTGGATTGTACTCCTTCCTACTCTCTCCAATAACTATGGGATGTGATTCCTCGCACCCACACTCATACATGAGTTTAATGAGTGGCTTTAGGAACACCCAACAAGAAATATAAGGTTTACACAATGATAATAATAATTTAGGAATGTGGGTTGGATTAATACCCATGAATTATTCCCCCTTGGACCCCTCTCTCTTGTGGAATCATAGCCCCCATTTTTCTTCATCCCATTTATATCATGGGCAATGATTACATTACTATTATTATTAATTATTTCAATGCACATAATATACCATTCGACCTCCAGCCACATTAAACAAATACGGTTCTTCGCCCCAAAACGTAAGCTCTCCAATGTAAATTACATTTATACAATTAGATTTTAATTTGTGAGGATCAATACTAGGGATGTTATATTCCCCTCCCCCTTATTTTTGGTACTATCCTTGATCAAAAACACCACATAGGTGTTCACACATATTACAAGACTAGGCTCTCTAGCCTTTAAGCAATACATAGGTATTTCATCCTAATATCACATAGGATTTCCAACCTAAAACATAAAATGCATAGGCACTCTAGCCCCAAAAACAATAAATACGTAGGTGCTTCGACCCCCAAATCCATAAATACATAAGCGCTCCAGCCCCAATAACTATAAATACATGGGCACACTAGCCCAAAACTCTCTCTCTCTCTCTCTCTCTCTCTCTCTCTCACACACACACACACACACACACACACACATATGGGCACTCTAGCCTAAAACACATACATAAACCATCGAAATTCTCCTACAACTATTATGATTTCCACCAGCTACCTTCCCCTTGACCTTCCCAACCCAAGGAATGTACCCCTTCATTTTTCACAGTATGTCGGGTGTCGCATTCGTTTATCAGTGGTGTCCCAAGGAATGTGCCACCTTCACTATCCTCAATCCATCATGCTACACCATTCATTTATTAGGGTCTCTCTGGCATAGGTCACTGGAAATCTCACTACAGGGATCTCAAGGGATTCACTACTAGGAAAAACTACCAGGATATAACCAACAACAACCTTATTGCTATGGTGCAACCCACACAAGAGTTCACTCTTTAGCCCTAACAACCTAGTTCTTGGACAGTGCAACTCCCACACGAGAGTTCACTCTTTAGGCCTGAAAAATTGGTTCTTCGACAATGCAACTCCCACACAGGATTTAACTCTTTAGGCCTAACAACCTGGTTATTTTGCAAGCTTGATAACTTGCTTCTTCTTGTTGTACTCACCCTCTAGGCTCAGGCATCCCTTTCATTGTTATACAATTCCTCAGGCAATCCATCATTTTCCAAGGTGTTCTTGTGTAGACAAATGCAAACTTGTTGCTAGACTTCCACAATAAATCTATAATCTATGGCAATCATCCCATCCGCATCATATTCCTACATTCAATATGAGACATCATCCTACAATTTTCTAATATTCACGGGTTAACTTCTTTAAGAATACCACCAATGCATATTTTTCTTGGGTTTCCTTGGGAAGTTCCATAAGATTTTCATATGATCCTTATCTATGGAGGAGGTTTCCATCTAAAAAATGTGGAGCTAACATTCATCAGTTGACTTCTCTAAGAATACCATCAATGCATATATTTCTTGGGTTGCCTTGGGAAGTCCCATAAAATTTTCATATGATCCATATCTATGGAGAATATTTCCATCTAAAAAAAATTCCTCTACTATATTAGCTTTTCCTTTGTTTCTTTCAGATGAGGTTTATAGTCCCCCATTGTACAATTTTGTATCTATCCTACGGAAATATCATCCTATCTACAATATCTCATTGACTTGAATCATGGATTGTCCCTCTTATTTTTTTCCTATTGTATTCTAAACAAAATCAATGGTTCTCATTTAATTCCTATAGATCTTATAATTTTCACATTCCCATATATTTTAGATTATAATCCTAGTTCTTATATCCCATGTTATGTTAATTATATTATGTTTGAATCGATTAAGAACACATTCTTGTAAAGTATTCGATAAAGTATAGATTAATATCCCATATACCCCCTTCTTCAATATAAATATTGTAAACCTCCTAATTGTAGTCTACTTCTAGCAAGACTTATCTAAATCATTGGGTTCCATACCTATTTCTTGTTACAATTGTAGTGAAGAAAGGTGTATACCCATGATTTTGTGTCCTAGAGCATGAGGGGGACATTAAACACCCAAGTGTACTCTTTATTATTCTTTCCTAAGTTTAACATTAGGAAAGTATGAAAAGTTATGTTCAAATTTGTCATTGACTTTATTTGCCTAAGTTTCTAAATTTCACTTTAGAAACAACTTAAGTTGTCTCAACAGAATATTAAGTCACATCCATTGATCTTGAGAGAAGCTAGATCTGATCTTAGCCATTCATTTAGAGGCTAGATCTAATCTCATCCACTAATCTCTTTGGAGATTTAGGGTTATGCCTAAGAAGTTAAATTCAAGAGTATAAATAGAAGGTGAGGGCACTAGTTATACACATGATTGTATTGTGATCATCTCAGTGATTGAGAGAGAAAGGAGGGGGGCACAAGGGTTTCTTATGAGACACATTTTATGCAGATGTTTCAGAGGAAAAGGCACGAATTTTCTGAGAACAGTGAGGGTTTGGAGAGGCTTAACAGAGGGTTGATCAGTTGTTTGAAGGATCCGATTCATATGTGGAGTGATACCTTGATGAAGGAGAGTCCTAGGAGGCCATACAACACACCTAGGAGGGTTTCCTATTATCTGTGAAATTCCAGATCTAATTTGTGAGTTGTAATTTATATTATTGTTGTTGTAAATTGTCTAAAGAAGAGAAGAATAAAGCCCTCCTTTGTTGTTTTCCCTGGAGTTGGGGTTTCTAGGGTACATATTTTATTCTTGTGTTTTTTGACTATTAATTTTCATTGTGCATGAACTTTACTCAACTAGTGTAATAATTGTAAAGATCAAAATGTTTATTTTTGCAATAAGATTAAATGTTTTGGGAATAATCTATTGTGCCATGTTATCATATTATGCATGGTCATCATATTATTGGGTTCAATTTTTTTTACATGGTATCAGAGAAAAACTCTTATTGAAGACACAAGTAACATAAATTTATAGGCAACTACAAAGGAACTTGATACAACATGTATGTTCAAACAATAGTGCGGATCTCTTCAGACCTAGAGTAAATCACTTCAGATCTAGTAGATCTAGTCCAAATCTAGTTAGATATATCAAGCCTTCTTCATTTTCAGATCATATTTTCATATTCCCATGGCTACCAGTGTGAGGTATGAGGACAAATTGGGGGGAGCCTCCAACTATCTTCAATGGAAGGTTAAGATTACAACAGTTTTGAAGGAGAACAAATTGTGGGCTTTTGCTAGCACCAAAGTTAGTCCATCCTCCTTAGATCTAATTTATTTGGACCTCCATGAGGTGAAAGAAGCTAAAGCACAAAGGATCCTATTGGATGGAGTCAAGGATCACTTGATCCCACATCTAGCTAAAAATAAGACAACCAAGGAAATGCAGGATGCCTTGACTAAAATGTACTAGAGTGCTAACTAGAATAGGAATATGGCCTTAAGGGACAAACTACATAGCACGAAGATATCCAAGGTAGAGGGCGTTACTTCTTATTTGAACAAACTCACACAGATCAAAGACGAGATGGCAAAAATTGGTGATATTGTTCCAGAAAGTGAATTGATGTGTATAGCCTTGAATGGCTTTGGGAAACAGTGGGATGCATGGTGGGCCATGACAAGTTGCCTACCTGGGAGAGGCTATGGAATGCCTTCATCCAGGAGGAGATATGGGAAGGGTATTAATGTGGGGATAAGAAGAATAAATATGATGAGGAGGATAACTTAGCATTAGGCACTAAGAAAGGAAAGAGCAAGAAGGGTTATGTAGATGGAACATATGTAAAACAAGGTGGCAAGAAGAAGTTTGACCCTAGAAGGGTCAAATATTATGTGTGTCATCATCATGGACACTTTTCCTGTCAATGTTCAAACAAGAATAAAGGAAAGGGAAAGGGAAATATGGCAGCTACGGATGATCTGGATGCCTTTGCAGCCAAATTTGAGGATGAGTTATGACCCATCGCTTTCATGACAAACTCACTAGTCACAGGGACTTGGTACATTGATAGTGGTCCATCATGTCACATGAAAGGGGTGTGTGAGTACTTCAACAGGTTGGAGGAGTTCACCTCTAAGATCTTCTTTACTCTTGGATATGACACTAAGTACAAGGCCTCAAGATACAGAACAATCAAGTTCCAGAGGGAGTCATGTAAATCCTTTTTCCATTTGTGTTTTTTTATATGTTCCAGGACTAAAAAAAAATTGATCTTTGTATCTCAGTTGGAAGACAAGGGATATGTGGCGACTTTATGAAAATGGAAGGTCTACATACATCCATAGGGCTCTAGTGTTAGCTTGATAAAGGTCATTGGGGTGTGGAGAAAGAAGCTATACAAGTTACAATTTGAGCCAGATCATGCTTTAAAGTGAGCACTTGTACAAGAAATGATTAGGATTTGGGTGCATTATGGCACAAAAGGATGGTACATTTTCATCATGGAGAAATTAAGGTGCTAAGGGATTCAATGGATGGACTTCGAGCGTTTAGTTCGGATCAACACAGAGTGTGCAAAGGGTGTGCTTTGGGAAAGTACTCCAAGACATTTTTTTCCTAGAAGTGACATTAGGTCCAAGGGAATATTGGACTTAATTCATTCAGGCTTCTGTGGGACCATGTCACAATTGTCCATTGGAGGGGTTAGTTACTATGTCACCTTCATTGATGACTATTCCAAGAAGACCTAGATATACTTTACGAAGATCAAGGATGAGGTCTTCAGTCGGTTCCAAGAGTTTAAAACTCTTGTGATGGGAAGTAAAATTAAGGTTCTCAAATCATGTAGGAGAGTATACCTCAAGTGCCTTCAAGAAGTTCTGCACAGATTCAGTAATTAAGAGGGAGTTCACTGTGCCATATAATTCATAGCAAAATAGTGTGTCAAAAATGAAGAACAGGTCTATAGTAGGAGCAACAAAGGCTATGTTGCATGATCATGATTTACCCATGATTCTATGGGATGAGGCATGCAACATTGCAGTCTATCTCCAAAACATGAGTCCACACAAAGTCTTAGGGAGGATGATTCCTGAGGAGGCGTTCACAAGGAAGATAACATATATTGGTCACTTGCACATCTTTGGGTGCTTGGTATACTATTATGTTCTGATAGAGAAGAGAACCAAGTTGGAGCCTACTGTAGAGAAAGGCATCTTAGTTGGTTATAGTGAGACCTAAAAGGCCTATAGGGTCTACATTCCAGCACTGAGGAAAACAGGGGTGAGACGAGATGTGATATTTAATGAGGATAAGGCTCTCAAGAAGTCCCATGGAAAGATGTCAGCAAAAGGACAAGTTCAAATCTTACCTAAGGAGGAGGCTACTCAACCAGGACCCTAAACATTTGTGCAGAGTGGACAACAACAACAGTCTGTGTAGGTAGAGTAGCGTGAGCAACATGACTTGCATGATGAGGAGCAGGATGCTCCAGTCTTACAGGCTAAGTCTTCTAGTAAGAGGAGTTCAAAGTGGGTTGAGCGTACATTGAGAGAGGCTTAAGAGAAATTGGATGCTCCTAGGACATCGGTAAAGAAGAGAAAATCGCCTGAGATATTTTCCAGCTATATGGCTGTTATGAGAAAATTGATAGAAGATGACTCTTCCAGGAGGCATCTGAGCAGCATGTGTGGAGAGTTGTGATGATGGAAGAATATTATTTTATCATGAATAATGATGTATGGGAGGTTGTTTCATGGATTGAGGGAAAGTCAATGATAGGATCCAGGTGGATATATAGGATCAAGCATGTTGTAGATGGAAGTGTGGACAAGTTCAAAGCCTGCTTTGTGGCTAAGTTCTTCTCACAGAAGGAGGGGATCCACTTCAGTGAGACATTTTCACCCGTGGCGAGGTATTCCTCTATCAAGGAAGTGATATCCATTGCAACAAAGTTAGGGTGGTAGATTCACCAAATGGATTTCAAGATTTTATTTTTGAATGCAGTAATAGAGGAAGAGATCCACATAGAGAAGCCAGAGGGATTTGAGGTGCATGATAGGGAATCTCATGTTCGCATGTTGAGGAGAGCGTTATATGGGCTCAAACAGGCACCACGTGTCTATTACAACAGGATCAAAAGTTATTTTCTTGGGATGGGCTTCGCCAAGAATGAGGAGGACGCAAACCTATACTACATACTCATTGAGGGAGAGCCACTCATTCTTGTTTTATATGTAGATTACTTGTTTATGATAGGATCATGGAAGGTCACAGACAAATGCAAGATGGATCTTGATAATGAGTTCGAAATGAAGTGCTTGGGGCTTATGCACTATTTTCTTGGTTTGGAGGTGTGGAAGAAGGATGTGAAGATTTTTATTGGACAAGGGAAGTATGCCATTGAGATCCTGAAGCATTTTGGGATGCAGGATTGCAGGACTATGGAAACTCCAATGATTAACAATTGGAAGAAGATAGATTCTTCCAATTCAAAGGGAGTGGATCCCACACTCTACATGAAGCTCATAGGCTCGTTGATGTGTCTAGTCAAGACTAGGACAAACTTGTGTTTTGTAGTGAACAGACTCAGTCAGTTTATGGTCTATCCAAAGCATGTACACTGGATAGTTATGAATCATGTTTTGAGGTATCTACGTGGAACAATTGAGTATGGATTGAGTTACATCCAGAGTTATGGAGTGAAGCTCATGGGTTATTCAGATGCATATTGGGAAAGCAGTGTCGTGGACAGGAAGAATACTTCAGGTTGTTTCTTCATCTTGGGGTCAGGAGTTAATTCTTGGTTAAGTAGAAAGCATAAGTCAATTGCTTACAGTTTTGGAGAGGTTGAATACATGGTTTCAAGCTTGGTATCTTGTGAGGCCATTTGGCCATGCAAACCACTCATGGGGTTGTTTTATCAAGAGTTGGAGACTACAATGATCCACTATGACAATTAGAGTTGCATCAAGATCTCTTGGAATCCTTTGTTTCATGATAGATCCAAACACATAGAGATTCATTACTACTTTATCAGAGACTTTGTGTAGAAGGGAAGCGTGAGGCTACAGTTTGTGCCAATAGATGAGTAGTTAGCAAACATACTCACAAAGCCTTTGGTGAAAGGAAAATTTGTTTTCTCTCGACAGAAGTTGGGATTAGGAAAAACACCTTCCTCGCTAAGAGGGAGTGTTAAAATTTTAGCGAAGAAAGGTGTCTACCCATGCTTTTATGTCCTAGAGCATGAGGGGGCCATTAAACATCCAAGTGTGATCTTTATTATTATTGCCTAAGTTTAACATTAGGAAAGTATGATAAGTTATGTTCTAATTTTTCATTGAATTTATTTTCCTAAGTTTATAAAGTTCACTTTAGAAACAATTTAAATTGTCTCAACAAAATATTAAGTCCTAGTCGTTGATCTTGAGAGAAGTTATATCTTGTGTTAGATATTCATTTAAAGGATATATCTAATCTCATCCATCAATCTCTTTGAATATCTAGGGTTAGGCATAAGAAGGTAAATTCAAGAGTATAAAGAGAGGGTGAGGGAACTAGCTATAAACATAATTTTATTGTGATCATATCAGTGATTGAGAGAGAAAGGAGGGGGGCACAAGGGTTTCTTGTGAGCCAAATTTTGTGCAGATAGTTTTGAGGACAATGAAACAATTTTCTGAGAGCAATGAGGGTTTGGAGAGACTTAACAAAGGGATGATCAGTTGTTTGAAGGATTCGATTCATATGTGGAGTGATTCCTTGATGAAGGAGAGTCTTGGGAGGGAATACGACACACCTAGGAGGGTTTCTTGTTTGCTATAAATTTCCAGATCTGATTTGTGAGTTGTAATTTGTATTATTGTTGTTATAGATGGTTT
>ML780115.1:933706-943968 GCA_009831015.1 Picea engelmannii
ACAACCTATCTTGAGGTGTGTACAACCTATACATGGTTGTGTATGGACTTAATAATTAAGTATTTTTGTGTACAACCTATTTAAATACCAATGGACTCAATAGCCACATATTTCTCCTAGCCATGGATGGAATTAGAAGTTTAGCTAGACAAATGCAATAGTTAAATCATAACAACCATTGATCTTAGATCTCAAGTGGAATTGATGGTGGATTCCTTTGAATTGTTGGTATTCACACAATTCTTAGGAAATTCAATTTGTGAGTAAGAAACAACAAAAATATAATTCAGAATTCATCATTATAGCCATTAAACACAATTAAGAGTAGCCCATTAAACAAAAACAACATAAACAATTCCATCATATAGAAATTACACAACAATCATAGAGAGATTCATAACACAATCACACATAATGTTTACCCTCCAAATAAAATCGATTTTGAATTGTTTCTTAGTATTTATTTCAACAATTTCAGGTATAATGAAGGCTATACTCTCATGGACCATTCAACAATTAACTTAGCTATTCCTCTTGTACATCATCACCTCTCAAACAAAAATCTTTTTGTTTTTTCCAATTCAAAGAATATATTGGTAGAGTTCAAGGTAAAGTCCCTATTTTAGTCCAATTCCAGGAAGACATTGGTAGTGTTCATGGTGATTGGAAGGCCAAGCATCCATGTCCTTTCATTTTTCATTCCCCAACTTTCTCTCCTAATTCATTTTCTTTTTATCATTTTTTATTTTCCTTTCTTTTCTTTGAGTTAATTTTGTTTTTAATGTGTTGCATTGTCTATTATTTCCCTTCAACTCTCATTATTTGTTGATTTTTTTGTGGGAGCTAAGTCTTAAAACTACTTATTTTTGTTTGAATCCATTTTGGATCATGCCAATCCATTGAGAGGATTCTGGTATCTAAAAGATTCTATGAAACCAATCTCTAAATCAATGTTCCCCATGTCTACTTATCTAGAACATGTCTCTTAATTTTTCCTCCCAGATCTCACTCTAACCTTCTCTGTTTCTTGGCCTCTAGTCCTTGTCTTCTAGCTTTATTTTTGGCTATGGATCTGCCTCTTATTTCTAGATCCACTTGTTCGAACAACACAAAAGTATACTCATTGATTCTTTTCTTTGAGTAATATTCAAATTTGAATCTCTCTTCAATCGAAATCCATTCCCATATTTGGTGTGCAAGTATGTTTCATTCTTAGACTTGAAGATAGTTTAATTTCACATCCAACAAAATCGAAGTCAAATTCTAGCCAACACTCACTCAATAGTAATTTCTTTGTGCAATTATAAGAAACCATCAATCAAGATGCCATCACACAAGAAATCCACAAAAGGAAGTGTGGTCTACCTTAAATGTTTACTAAGATCAATTTATTTTGACATGAAAACAACTATGTTGTTTGCACATGCTACATAACATTCTTTCTTTGTCACAATTGCATTTGGATTACTAGCTTTGTGTGCAATCACAACACATTATTCATGAGTCGTCCAACATCTTGTTTTCTTTGGTAGTTGTCATGGAGTTCCAAGAAACCCCGAAGGTCATTGACCTTTGTGCAACAATCTATGATACATCTCCAAGACGAGAGTCTTCTCCTAGAAAATTGAAAGAAACAAGTGGATTGGGGTTTCTTTTGATGTTTGTATCAACCTTCTACCCACTTCTTTGGTGACACTAACCTCTTGTGATGTTGTAAATCCATAGACAATTTTACTCTTTGGGTTGGAGATGCAAGGAGCTATGTTTTTCCTTTAACCTTCACTATCGACATTATTCTCTTCATTATGTATTTTTTGGGATGAAGCTCTAAATGGATCCTTAAACACTTTGATTCCCAATTTCCACTCAACATGTAGCGTTGAATTTATTTTTTGTTATTGCATGGACTTCATGACATTCTTTTTTTCTTCATCTACCTCTAAATTTGTTGTTTTAATGCAAAAGTATTATTTCCACTCTTCCTCTAAAAAAATTCAAGCTTGTGGCATGTGGCTTCCTTCCCCCAGTGAAATGCCTCAAGATGGAATTTGTTCCCTTAGAAGGGACATGTCTCAAAATATTAATAACTTGCAGGGATATGTAATTTCTTCTTGCAGTATTGAAAAACAAGAGATGTTTTTCTTGATGCATACCTCTTGTTGTTCTTATTCTTGTTATGGCTAATTGGCTTACTACATCTCCAATGTGTTGGTGTAGATTGAGTCTTTGAACTTTCTGCGTTCCTGCACTTTTGCAATCCACCACATGAGGGATAAATTGGTAGTGTGTTTCTAGCTTAATTTGTTAATTCTTTTTCTTTTGATTAGCAAGCCAAATCTGTAACATCTTTCACATTCACAAATTGATCTTGTTGGTCATGGCCTTTTCCTTCAAGTGATCAAAACCTAGGCCTTCATACTTGACACTTGGTTTAGCTATAGTGGGGATTATGATCCCTTGATTTCTCTTTCCTAGATCACGACCATCATATCCTATCTGTCATAATGTATTGGAGATAATGCTTTTGGTATGCTTCTCGAAATCACCCAAGTTCTCTTGATAAATTTCTATTGAAGGTGAGATTATCATCCTTGTCTTAGAGATAGTGATAGCCTCTATAGTAGCAATTAAAGGTTTATTTGCATCCTTTGTCGCTTGGACAATTTCATGTATCTTTTTCAATGCCTCCTCATTTTCTTCCACTGAGGCATCATCCAAGTGAACTTCCCCTCATACCAATTATCCCACTGTCTCCTCCTGCTAATTATCCATATGAATAACATTTTCTCCCAATTCCACAACCTAAACTCTACTCTTGTCACAAGTTTCCATAATAGTAGTGAGAAAGTATTAACGTTCAACAAAAAAAATATTTAGCAATTGCAACAAATCTACGAAGGTCTTAGTCTATGTTTCTAGCCATTTTATCCTTTGTTCAAACATATGCTCTTTTGTAAAGTGTTGATTCTCTTCTTGGAGTTGTGCATTAATGGGCTTTAAATGTCTCCCAACCTTTCTCTCTTTTTCACTTTACCCATGTTGGGTGTGCTTCTCTTCAAAGTTCTGGAAGCTAATTCATAGTCAAGGATTCAACTTCTTTTATGCAAATATGATCCAACCCACACGTCTCACCAACATGGGTTTTCTATGGAAATGTAATTTGCTATCTTTTTTCCATCTTAAGAAAAAATATTTGTCCCAAGAATGATTCCAAGGTTTAAGTTCTCAATGTAATTTGTATACAACAAATAGCAAAATTGCAATTACAATTAGGACTTTGTACTCAAGTTCCTTTGTGTTAATCATCAATCAGGAAGACATTAAATGGATATTCTATTGGCTTCAAGGCTTCTATTATTTCGTGTTTTAATGATCTATGTTCAAGGGTCCACTAAGTGACACACACTCCAACTCTATATGTACAAAGCTCCATCAAGGATTCAAACCCAATTGCTCACATATACATTGTAGGGATATAAATATGCAATTGCTTCTAGATTCTAGTCACTAAACACCGATGATGCTTACAACCATATTTTTATACAACTCTCCAACAATTAATAAATATATATCTTGCTCCACTATTAGTCATAGAAATACCCTCTCTCTCTCTCTCTCTCTCTCTCTCTCTCTCTCTCTCTCTCTCTCTCTCAATGGTTGTTATTTTGTTAATAATAGAGCATATCCCTTTAGTTGTTGGTGGATAAATACATGTGTGTGTAATTCTTGGAGTTCTCATGTCTATTTGTAGTAAAGAAAAGAGATGGACTAACCCAACAATGATATATATATGTCTTCATAGGAGGTCTAGCAATATAACTATCATTAATAAAAGAATGAAGAGTTGTATTTATATCTCAATTGAACAATCTCCTTCACCATGATACTTCTCTTTTCTTTTCCATCAAATAGACACGGAATTACATGCACATGTGTTTATCCTCCAACAACTAACGTGATCTTCTTTATATTAACAAAAGAACAACCATTACACAAACTATGGATAGAGTTAGCCATGCAAACTTCAATATTGGTTCTTTCAATGATTCAACCACCATTTTTCAGGAGTCTCATGTGCTCTCTCTTATAAGAATCCCATAACCCATTTACATACATGACAATTTAACATGGCATTTCAAATGAGACATAAATAAAACCAAAATATGAATTAATGGGACACATTGTATTTACATCGCTTTAAGGGAATGAGGCTATTACTAAATCTACTTTCGATAGACACATCAATGGTTGGTTTACATTTAACATACAACCAAATGAGGAGAGTTGCAACCTATCATGGGGTGCGCAAGGATTGTTCATGGTTGTATATAGCCTCAATAGTTAAGAATTGTTGTGTATGGCCTATTTAAATGTTAACGAATTCCATATCTGCATATTGCTAATAACTATGGATGGAATTAGAAGTTTATCGAGACAAACCTAATAGTTAAATCATAATAGACATTGATTTTAGAGCTCAACCATAATGAACAATAGATTCCTTTGGATTGTTGGTAGTCACATAATTCTAAGGAAAATATAATTTGGAATTCATCATTATAACCATTAAACACAACTAAGAGTAGCCCATTAAACATAGTTAAGGGCATAAATTCCCTCATTCATTGATTACCCAACAATCATAGAGATATTCATAACATAGTGAACATGATGTTTACCGTGGAAACCCAACCTAAAAAACCGACTTCAAATAGTTGCTAAGTATTTATTTTGACAATTTTAGGTACAATGCAGCTACAGGTTCATGGGTCATTCAACAATTCACACAACAAATCATCTTTTGCATCTTCACTTCTTGGCCAAAATACTATGTGAGTTCCATTACAAAAAGCAAAAAGATATAAGCAAAGATAGAAGTAATGAGAAAGCAAAGCATTATTGTGCTGTCATTTTCCATTCCCCATTCTTCTCTCCTATTTAATTTTCTTTTTTTCTTTTTTTTTTCCTTTTTTTTTTATTTAATTTGATTTCTAAGACTTACATTGTCTTTCTTTTTTTCATTCTTTTTCTTTCTATCTTAATTAATGATGAAATTACTTGTAAACATTGTCTTCTATTAACCATTTGTTTTTCTTTATATTCATATCCATTTTGGATTAAGCAAATTCAAATGAATGAGATACTAATAACCAAAAAAAAAAACAACTTAAAGTAAAATTACTTGTAAACATTGTCTTCTATTAACCATTTGTTTTTCTTCATATTCATATCCATTTTGGATTAAGCAAATTTAAATGAATGAGATACTAATAACCAAAAAAATCAACAACAACTTAAAGTAGGTCTAAATGAGATATTACTGACCAGTGAAAACACTACAACCATCTCTAAAAAAAAAAAGCTGATCTTGAAGTAGGTGTAAATAAGATATTAATAACCAATAAAAACACTACGACCATCTCCAAAGAAACAGGCCTTGAATAGGCTTAGATTAAATGTTAATGAACAGTAAAACAACTACAATGACCTATCGAGGAACAAACCTCATATAGATCAATGAAACACCACAACAATGTGGTCTACCGAGGAGCATGACTCAGAAAAGTGTAATTCTAAAAGTACAATATATAAAATATTCAAAAAAGATTATATCAAAAAACTTAATACTGTATTCTGTAGTATCGTTTGATCTGGCCATAACTCTATTAAACCAAACAACAACAATAAATATAACTTAAACAAAAAGCTGCTGCACCACTAATGAATGACTACGACAATAAATAAGGAGCTACATCGATAATGAATGTATTAACTCAATTTTTTTGAACTATAATAATTGGTAACTAATAATGAATGTATTAACTCAATTTTTTTTAACTATAATAATTGGTAATTGTAACTGGCAGGTTTAATAAGAAGTGATAACTGATAGGTTTGATCTGGGTTAAGTCTAAGCAAATGTAAAACTTTTCCACACGATCTTGAAAAACACTCTTTTTACATTTGATCACTCAAACTCAAACAGAGCAGTGGGCAAGCAGTATACAGCATGCTAAGCATCATTAAATTCTGCCACAGACTATATACAGGTTGAGTCACTTTGATATATACGTCAGTAATACTGCAACAAACTATATATATACATCCTCTAATAACTTTAATATATACCTTCAACTATATATATCACCTGACACAGTATTCAATGCTGCCCAACAAATTATACAGCATGCTAAGCATCATTAAATTCTGTTACAGACTGTATATATAGGTTGAATCACCTTGATATATATGTCAGTGATACTACAACAAACTATATATACATCCTCTAATCACTTTAATATATACCTTCAACTATATATACCACCTGACACAGTATTCAATGCTGCCCAACAAACTATACAGCATGCTAAGCATCATTAAATTCTGTCACAGACTGTATATATAGGTTAAATCACCTTGATATATACGTCAGTAATACTGCAACAAACTATATATACATCCTCTAATCACTTTAATATATACCTTCAACCATATATACCACCTGACACAGTATTCAATGCTACCCAACAACCTGTATATTGTTAGCCACTAAGTCCAGATCTGTGAGAGCAGTCATGTCGCCACTAAAGCCCAGAGCAGTGGGAGCAGTCATTCATGTTAACAAAATTCCCTTTCTTTGACTAGGAATCCGGGAAATCCCTTTGATTGATGGATTTGTACATTTCTCGACTATATATCCCTAAAACCCTAGGTCGTAGTTATCAACTGGTAAGATTGCAACTCGGAAACAAGAAAATAACAGCCGACAATAGGGCATTTTAGGTATAGTTTAGCCCACGCCCTGTGAGGATGTGACCGTGCCAAGACTATGAGGAAATCTAACACGATCTACCTCACTGCCCACATTTGCGGCTTTCAGTCTCATGCACTTAATGCTGCTCACTGCAATATTGGCAGAAAGGTTACTGACGCTGAAAGTCTCAGGAAGAGCGATCTGCCCGCATGCATCACCGTGCTGCACGCAGACAGTCAGGCGTATCTGATCCTCAATTTTGCAATCACAGAACAAGAAAGATACGCTCAGATGTGCACATGGGAGCGGGCAGACAGTTCCAAGCTTCCAGTTGATTCAACGATCACATTCCCGCCTGCCTTATCTTTTTTTGTGTCTCAATCGGTCCTCTCTCGTACTTCCATTTCTTTTAGCAGTGGAGTGCATGTGCTTCCCTTCAATTTCATGTCCTCACATCACGGATCCAGGAGTCAGAGCCTCGTCGCCCCTCACCCACCCGCTTGAATTTCGCTTTCAACCCTGTCAAGGGAGGAGCGAAGCCAAGAAATACAGTTTCTTTGGAGTGGACTGAACAGAAAATGAATTCATGGCGGTCCATTTCATACCCTCACCCTGACTTGAATTGAGTCAGACTATGACTTCACTGTTTGCGTTGGTTGTTGGATGTCTTATCCATATGGCGCTTTCAGTAAAAAAAACGGACGCTGTACTTTTTAAATAATCCAAATGCAGACTTTATCAAAGAAAAAAACTGGCTTAAGATTGTTTATTTAAATTTTGTATATAAATTAGTTATTAAATATTTTTAGTTTTAGTTTTAAAAAATATAAATAAACAGAATAAATATAAAAACATTTTAAAAGCATATATCACAATAATGTTTTGGTGTTATTACATAGGTTTTTTTGGAGATATTACTAACTTAGAGATTATGTAAATAATGATAAATTTGCACTCTTGTAATTGGCATTGGCATTGGCATTACACTAGCACAGTCGCTAACTCGCTTGAAAACGCTGAAAGGTAGCGTGTGCCTCCAATATATTGAGAATGTGTCCTCAATATAAAACGTTTGTGGTAATCCGTCTGTGGTAATATGAAATGTTTGATTGCATTAGGTTGATAAATGGAACGTGCCAATTACATATCTTTATAGTAATTTTTTAATGTGATTAGGTAAATGTTAAAAAGTAAACATGTTAATGGACGCCTTGATAAATGCAAGAAAGTTATGAACAATAAATTAGGTTTTAAGGTTAAATAAGGTTAAAAGATCATTAATTGTGCCCATTGTCAATAGATATACACATTTCTACTTAATTATATACATGCTTCTTTATTTTACTTATTATATGATAATGTGATAAAAAAATAAATATAATTGCATCCCAATAGTTGCATTCCGAAATCAACTCTTAAAATCTAATTAGAAATAAATATTATAATAATAAACATAACATTATTTAATAGTTTCATTTTTACAATCTGATTCAAAATTAAATATCATAATAATCTACATATAATATTTAATAGTTTTATTACAAGGTAACTTATGATGAATTTAAATTCAAAAATAAATATCATAATAATCCACATATAGTTAATTTAATAGTTCCATTCCAAAATAATCGTAGTTACCTTATGATGAAATTTTTAATAGTTCCATTCCAAAATCATCGTAGTTACCTTATGATGAAATTTAGATTCAAAAGTAAATATTATTCCAAAATCATCGTATTTACCTTATGATGAAATTTAGATTCAAAAGTAAATATTATTCCAAAATCATCGTAGTTACCTTATGATGAAATTTAGATTCAAAAGTAAATATTATAATAATTGACATATAGTATTTAACGGTTACTCCAAGGTGATAGTAATTAACTCATAATGAAATTAGATTAGATTATTAATAATTAAGAGAAGTTTTATTAACATGATACACGATATTATTTTTAAAAATTGAAATTATGATATAATTTTTTTATATTTTATATTTTGATTTTTTTATATATTACATTTTGATTGTAAATTATACTAGCATAGTCTGGTGAATGTCGAAATAACCGAGTCTTGGGCATTAAATAATCTTAGAATCTTGTGCATTAAATAACCCATGGAGTAAGAGGATGTGGTAAGAGCTTCTCAGAAAATGAAATGTTAATCACTCAGAGGTGGCAATCAGCTAGTCATCATAGTAAATTTTAAATATGATTAAGTAAAAGTAAAAAAATAAACATGTAAACGGATGTCTTTATAATAGTGAGGAAGTTAGTGGTTGAAATCACAACCATTGATTTATTGGACGACTAAGAATATTCCAACAATATTTGATCTTGCCCATAAAAAACTGATAAAGTACTAAAAACATATTAAATGTGCCCATTGTCAATAGGTGTACGTTTTTCGAGGTAATTATTTATCTATCAAGCCTCAAGAGGAATTTATATTATTTAAAAAAATTGAAAATATGATATTTTAAATAATTTTTTTATATTTTATATTTTTATATTGTGATTTTTTTTATGATGATGATGATAATGATGATTAACCTCTACTAAAACCTAATTGATATATCACAAAAAGTAATATTATGATATATTACATTTTGATGGTAAATTATATTATTTCTCTATCAAATATGAAGATGAATCTAATTAAGTATAAAGGAATCTAAAATATATATTATTTTATTATTTTATTTTATAATAAATTAAGTTAGTTATATTATATAATTATATTTTTTTAGTTTTTTTAATATGTTCACATTTTCAATAGAGCTTTTGCTAAACAAACAATTTAATATAATATAAAGTCATGGTTTTATAGGTAAAAAAAAAATGTGTAGTCTAAATTTTCTAAGTTTTTCACTTATGTTGATTACTATCAATGGAATTTGGTAAATCAATTATTGGTGAAATCACAATTTTACATTGTTTAAATGAAGTTTTTGAGTGTATAAATGGATTCAACACCCTCAAAAACCTTCAAAGCATTTAGAACATGTGATCTCAACCACGGAGTCCATAACACAATTTGACTATATAAATTTACACTAATCACTATTTTTTGTTCTTCAAAATCCATTTCTGAAATGGATTCAGTTTGTTCAAAAACACCTGAGATACTCTGATTATATAGAAATAATCACTCAAATCAAAGAATCTAATAATTTATAACCAGATTTCAGACAAATATCCCCAGAAAAAATAATCATTTCTTAAAACATTTAAACTAGGGTTTTAAAGAAAAACCCAGCTTACACGTCCATCTCTATAATGAATGAAAGAAAGGACGTGACCAACAAAAAAAAAATAGGGACAGCTGTGCGTGGACGGTATGCTACCGTACGAACCTGTGAAGCGTTCCCATTCGGTTTCCCTAGAATGAAGGTAGTCAGATGCACTTGGCAGCGAGTAATAATTTCAAGTCACTGGGAAGTATTCAGAGAAATTAGCAATGGGTCCATGTGACGGTGACGCGCGTCCAACCCAACATGTCGAGAAAT
>ML780115.1:944177-973784 GCA_009831015.1 Picea engelmannii
AAAGTGAAGAAAAACGAGGAAGAGCATGAACTTGCTCTATGGCTCCAAGACACGGCAAGCTCTCCTATTCACAGACCAGAGGTATGTCAGGCATTTTATAGATTTGTTCTGTGAATGTTCTTTCATCATGTAGCATAGCAACAGAGTTATTTGTCGTTACAACATATTAAGATATTAGTCAAAGGCCGGAAGGCACACAAAGCTGTTTGTCATTACAAAATATTAAGATGTTATTCAAGGCTGAAAGGCACCAGTAATTTCGGAGATAACAGACAATACACATATACATGGGAGAGATTGCACAATCAGAAGCAGCAGTGAGCTTAGAATATGGAGAATAAATTCAGTATATGTTGAATATAAATGCAAATGTACATGTATATACGATAATAGGATTTAAAAGAGTTCATAAACATGCCAGACACCTACTTGGGATCATAAGGTTATACACTTCACAGGAATAATTTCAATACTATATTTCCTCTGAAACTATTGTAGTTGTTTTGGGGGGGTTTGTAAATTGCTCCCGGCATATATACATATTTTAATGTAGCATAGTGGTGTTCTGGAAAGTGAAGTTAATATAGAACAGAACCTGCAACTGCAAGTTGAAAGCCTTGGTGACATTGAGGTAAAGGACCCGAAAACCTTGTAAAGTTCGAAGATGCATTTTTTCTCTCATCTAGTGACTGAGTGAATGTTTTGGCGTTGTGGCTAGATATCTACTGAAACCAACACTGAAAATATGTGCATTGAAAGTGAAGGATTTTATTTTTTTGATCTGATAATTTGCTGGGTATCAGTTTAATGCAATTATATGTAAAATATTTTCTTTACATTCACAAGGTTATGAGACAAGCAGTGGAAACTAACGCCTATGCAATGTAAGATTGGTGCCTAAGAATTAGTATGTATTGGCAGGTACAGAAGGTTAATACGCTTTTCGAAGGCCTGCAATCCCTTTTACATGATGGAGTGAAGGTACGTGCATCCTCCAGACACAAGCTTTCAATACTATCCCCATCTTACTGGTAATTGATTCATGTTGTGATTTTTCTTATCTGGTAAGTTGTAATAAAGTAGATCAGATATAAATGCCCACTGCATGCTTTCCTTCTTAGTACTTCTGAATCTGTGTCGTGATTTTTGTAATGGCTGTGAAGATTGGTAGAGAAAAGGCGTGGGGGAGCCATTGAATACAACAACTCCCGGGACGATTAAACAGGAGGTAGTGCAATTTAATACACTCGCAGAAATGAAATTCATCTAAATAATTGTAATGAAGTCTGATTGCACTTGGTCCGTGTAAAATATTTCTTCGTTGGTTCGAGATATGGGTAGGAGAAAAGCAGTGAAAGAACGTGGTTTGAAAGATATTCTCAGCAAATGAATGAAAGAAGATTTGACAAGCCGTGTAATTCATAAACCTGAAATGTGATCGCTCTCGATGCCCTGATGACCACTTGAAGCCATCGTTAGCTCAATCGAACAGCCAAATGTCAACGAAGTGATATCTTATCTTTGTCACTAATAATTGTGAAAGGCAAATTTACATTTAGTCGAACTTACCATAATGATATTGAAGATTTCTTTCTAGCGAGGACCAATGCTTTTATCAAACAACTTGGTAGAAATGTAATGTTTCATATATTGTTTTGATGAAAAACGTAGGATATTTAATCGTTTGGGGATGACAAACATTCTGATATTTATGGATAAGAAAAAATATAATTGGATATTAGTGGGTTTGATAGTTAAGAAAGTGTGTTTTTATCATCAAGAAAGATTGTTTTTGCTATTAAGATGTTAAAGATTCAAATCAAAAATGGTAACTATGTATATTTTTGTAGACCTTAGTAATCAAATTCCTGTGTTTGAAGAATTCCTTGTTCCATAAATAAGGAGGTCTCATACACCAATCTGGTGTTTAGCTTAAAAGGAAAGAAAAAACAAAAGAGAAAAATTACAATCGAAACTGAAGGTCTCATTGCAGCAACAAAAGACATTGCAGCTGAAACTAAAGGTGGCATCCCACAAGGGAGTCTCATACACCAATATGGTGTTTAGCTTAGAAGGAAAGAAAAAACAGAAGAGAAAATTACAACTGAAACTGAAGGTCCCTTTTCAGCAACAAAAGACATCACAGCTGAAACTAAAGGTAGCATCCCACAAACAAGGAAGTCTCATACAACAATATGATGTTTAGCTTAAAAGGAAAGAAAAAACAGAAGAGAAAATAACAACTGAAAACTGAAAGTCCCATTACAGCAACAAAAGACATTAGAGCTGAAACTATAGGTCGCATCCCACAAACAAGAAAGTCTCTTACACCAATATAGTGTTTAGCTTAGAAGGAAAAAAAAAACAAACAAAAAAATTACAACTGAAACTGAAAGTTCCATTGCAACAACAAAAGATTGAAACTAAAATTTGCATCGCAACAACAACATGAAACTGTCAATAACCTCCAATAAATTGTCAAACAATAATAAAGATAACAATAATTAGTTATATTGAATACTGACAATAAAAAATTATAAAAAAAAGTTTGAAAAAAAAAAAGCAAAAACCAACTTTCTATGACTCATAAATGAATGATTGGTTATATTGAATACTAACCATAAAAAAATAAAGTTTGAAAAAGCGAAATACCAACTTTATATCTGTCATAAATGAATGATTATAATAAAGCATTTCACAAACTCAAATACAATTAAGCGAAATGATTTTGACAAAGTTATATATAACTAAAGAAAATAAATACTTGGATAGACTAAAGAGGGGACACATCACACTATCCTAGGTATAAGAGCATTATCATCTTCTCCATGTTTAAATTGAAAGTGTCCATATTTTCTCCATTAGTTGTGGGAACTAAGTTTGAAACGATGAAAGTGAAAACCATTTGATCCAAGTGAAAACCATTTCATCAAAGTGGGGAGTTGATCTGATACCTAACAAGATAGGAATGATGTTGTTGTTATTTGATGGAATGAGTGGGTGCATCTAGCAAGACATCTTTAGCAAATGGTGGTTGGAAGTTTTTAATATTATCTATCAGATGGACAACCTACACTTTGTCTTACAAAAGAGGAGGTTCATACAATTTCACATTTTGGACATTGATAACATTAGAGATGCCTAGTTGATGAGAGTTTAAATGGTATGCATTTTCATTAATACGTTGAAAAATTGTATGGGGCCCATAGCATAGAAGTTTGAGTCTCTTTTGTACCTATAACCAAACGTGACTACCCACGTGAAATGAGACTAGAACTCAATAGCAATCTTGAATCTTATATCATTGTTGGGAGGTGAGCATTGTTGTAGCTACTTGCAAATGTACCTAATGTGAGCTTCTAAACAAAAGAGGCAAGAATATGTTGTTCCTTTTATTGGTGTGAATTCGTTGTAGGTGAAAAAGTAATTGAAACTTCATAAGGAGAAAGGAGCTAATAACCATAATAGGAATCAAAAGGAGTTCTTTTTATCGGTGTGAATTTGTTGTAGGTGAAAAAGTAATTGGAACTTCATAAGGAGAGAGGGGTTAATTGTTGACTATTTGGGTTGGTTGTCATTGATGTCAACCCTTGAAGAAAGTCTGGTAGTGAATTCTGGTAGCACAAAGGATTATGTAAAGGACCCAAGTTTTTTTTGATGTATAATGGTATGAGTTTTAATATATTTGAAGGTAAGACTATTCTAGATGGATAGTACATGTCATGTCATTTCTAGTGGTATGTGGAACGTCACATAACTGCTCACGGTTAGAGAGTTATGGCCATGTGAAGTTGGAGAACCCTCATGAGTCATCTAGAAGCCCCTAAAGGTCAAAGTAGTCAAAGTGGTTGCTAAGAAGAAATTATTTAATTAATAAAGTGAAGTGATGAATGTACTATAAGTCAAAGTGGATACAAAATAAATTATTTAAATAATCAAGTTAATGGAGAAATTACTAAGTGGACAAGTGGTTAGAACTGGGTTAGCCCTAAAATAAGGAAAGTGGTTTAAGAGATTTTAGAAGGTAAATAATAAAGTGAAGTGATGAGTGTACTATAAGTCAAAGTGGATACAAAAGAAATTATTTAAATAATAAAGTTAATGGAGAAATTACTAAGTGGACAAGTGGTCAGAAGTGGGTTAGCCCTAAAATAAGGAAAGTGGTTTAAGATGGTTAGAAGGTAACCCCTCGAGGAAGCTACATAAAAGTATAAATAAGAGGCAAGGGTTTCTCATTTCATTACAATTGAGCATATTGAATATCTACAAGTGACTGAGGTAACCAAAGGATATCTAAGGCGAATTTGAGAGGGAAGGTGAAGTCAAGAAGGCCAAAATTCAAGGGAGGATAAATTATTTTGATGATGCCTTCTAAGGTATGTTATTTACGGGTCATCTTACCATTTTCACAATAACGTTTTTTATAGAATGATTCATACCGCGGAATCTAGAGGTCATTGAGTAACCATGTCCAAGTAGATGTGATAAAAAGTTCATCTTGTGGGTCATTGTATTTTTAGAGTTACACTTCGTGGAAAATAGGGTTTGTGGTTAGTCCTGAAACTTATCTAAAACATGTGTTTTGGGTAAAAACATCATAACTTCTTCATAACAGATGCAAATTCAGTAAGACCAAATGTATTGGTTAGAGTAATCTATGTAGTATTATGTGTACCATTTTCAGACCCATACAACAAATATTCTGTGTGGGGCACACTCTACAAGTTCTCTCTCTAGAATAAGCCATAATTAAACAATGTATGTCATTTTTGCTATAACTCATTTTCTAGGAGGTTCCAAGAAGTGAAACCTAGAGAAATTGCAGACAAGACACTAAAGAAGATTTTGTACTATTTTTAGACCTTTATTCATTACATGTACATAGTTATGATTATTGCAAGTTAGCATTGTTGACTAATCCAAAACTAGTCATGTGAGACTAAAGTAAAATTTGATGAAAATGCTAGTCTCTTGTTAAGGAAGGTTTGCAGGTATGTGATCATATACACCAGGTCTGTTACAGAGTTACAAATCAGATTTGGATGATGAAATTGATGGCGTCTTTTTGTTGAGGTTGAGGTACAGGTTGATGCATGGTTCAAGTTATTGATACAGGTTGTTTGGTGCAGGTTAATTAGTTCAGGTTTACAGTAGTATATGTCACAGTGATAGTATGACAGTGGTTCCATCATTCTACTTATATTTCAAGGCAGTTGGACGGGGCAAGGAAAGGTGGTTGTAGCCACCTTCTGGTTGTAGCCGAAGAACATAAGGGGTTGTAGCATCATTTTGGTTGTAGCCAGAGAATTGGGGAGTTGGAGCTTCCCTCAAATTGTAGCTTGAGAAACTAGGGGATTGAAGCCTCCTTCCAGTTGTAGTTGGAAAACAAAGGAAGTTGGTGCTTCCAATGAATGTAATTCTTAAAGACATATAAGAAAAAACATTCTGTGGTTTTCTCCCATTTGGGTTTCCATGTAAAAACGTTGGTGTATTGTGTATGTGTATGATTATTAATGTGTTCATTGTTTATTTACTCTACAACTATTGGATGATAATGCTACATTGATATAACACTTGAATTTTGTAGTTAAAAAATATTTGATTTCTCTATTATTGATTCACCCCCCCTCTCAGTAATCAAACAATTGGTATCAAAGCAGGTTCCTTCAGAAATCAGTTTAACCATTGAAAGGTAGATCATGGAGAGCAACAACATGTATAAAAATAGAATACCACAATTTGATGGACAAAAGTATGCATTCTGGAACAGAAGGATGAAAACATATATAAAAGCACACGAATTTGAAATTTGGCAATCAGTAGTAGATGGATACAAAGAACTAGCAGTTTCGCCAACAAGTGAAAAAATAATGAAACTCAGTCAAAATAATTCCAAATCCACAAATGCACTTCTTAATGGTCTTGGTGAATCGTTATATACCAAAGTTGTACATTGTAAATCTGATAAAGAGATTTGGGACAAACTTCAAAATGAAGGATATTCAAAGTCAAAGAAGCAAAGCTTCAAACTTACAGAGGTCAATTTAAACAACTAAAGATGAAGGAAGATGAGAATATTGCAGCTTACTTCTTACGAGTTGATGAAACACTGAATGAAATCATAGGATTGGGAGAAAAAAATAAAGAATCTGTAATTGTTCAAAAGGTACTAAGATCTCTTCCTATGAGATTTGATTCTAAGATATCAGCACTAGAAGAAAGAGCATATCTAGACTCAATAAGCATGGACGAACTACATGGAATCTTCACAACATATGAAATCAAAACTAAACAAGAAAATCCATATATAAAAGAAACAACTTTCAAAGCATCCAAAAAGTCAAAGAAAAAACAAAAGGAAAAAGCACATAGAAACAATAGTGACATCTCGGAAGATGATGAAGAAGTGGCCAACTTTATCAGAAGATTGAACAAGGGTACCAATGACAGATATAAAGGTAAACTTTCATTGATTTGTTTTAATAGTGATGGTATTGGTCATTTTGCTAACAAATGTCCTCATGATAAAAATAAGAGGAATGGTGAAGGTTACTCAAATAGAAAACAAACATATAAAGGAAAAATAAACACAAATAAAGATTTCAAGAAAAACTTATGCCCCAAAGAAGACATCTCCTCTTCAGATCAAGATGAAGTTAGTGACAATGAGACAAAATGAGTTTTATTCATGGAAGTATAAGACTCTAATAAAGAAGACACCGAAGAAGAATATGAAGAGGCATAAGCTGACTACCGAGAATAATTTTTGAGTGTCATAGAAGTTATAAGAAGAAAAACAAGAAATTACAAGTAGAACTAGACAAAAAAGAAGACACTCAGGAACTAGAACAAATGATCATGAAATTGAAGGTTCAAATAGAAGAAGACAAAATAATTAATGAAGCACTCAAAGAATAGTTAGAAGAAAGAAACAAGATCATTGGAAATTTGGAAGCAAAGATTGTCACATTGAGAAAGGACCTTCAAAAGAAAAATATGTAGAACAACTCAAAAGTTTTGGATGACTTTATCAATATTCAAAAGCCTCATCATGAGAAGTCCAGACTTGGGTACAATCAGACAGAAAAGGGATCAAGCTCCAAAGAAACAAAACAAGAAACATACCCAAATGAACCTGTTCAAAATCACCTTGAACATAATCACCCAAATGAACCTGTTCAAAATCACCTTGAACATAATCTAGAAAATGTTTCCTATCGGGTCTGCCATGAAATGAAGCCCCTGAACCTACTACCCAATACTCAGAAATATTATCTACAGAAAGAATCAAAGCATATTGTAACACATCACTTGTTACATTTTCTTCATGATTTCTCTCTTGTTGTCCATCTCTTTGTTTCTTTGGAGCTCTGTAGTCTTTTTCAAATGTCCTTTCTTCCCACAATTCCATCACTCTATCTTTCCAAGTCTGGATTTGGATCTGGTCTTCTTAGAATTCCCACGATTCCCTAAGCCCCTTCCTCTATCATTTTGTCTTCCCCTGTTCTCCATGTTCAACGCATTACCTGATGTCTCACTTGTGCTTTTCCGTCACATTTCCTCAATAAGGATAACACCAACAACATCATCAAATTTTAAATTATTTGAATCAAAGACAGAGTTACTTACAACCATAACCAATGCATTCCATCTTTTTGGCAATGAGCACAAGATTAGAAGAGCCCTAACCTCATCATCAAAGTCCAGTTTTATAGAAATTAGTTGATTAGTAACCATATTAAATTCATTTAAATGATCTGCAACAGACCCACCTTCTGACATCTTCATATTAAATAATCTCTTCATTAGAAATACCATACTGGACGCCGAGGGTTTTTCATATAGTTTAGCCAACGCGTCCATCAAATCCTTCATTATCTTTTCTTTTGAAATATTGAAAGCCACTGACACTGCCAAGAATATCCCTTCTGTCAAGAATATCCCATTCTTCATCCTTCATTGCCATCGGCTTCTTTGCTACTCCACCCAATGGTAGGAATAGATCCTTCTGATATAAATAATATTCCATCTGCATCTTCCATAACTGGTAGTTTTGGCCGTTAAATTTCTCGACCCTAAACTTTTTATCTTCCGACATTGCTCCTACTCGAACTAAGAACCCTCTTTTCCTGTGAGTTACCTTTATCTATGATACCAGTTGTTAGAAAAATAGGATTGCAGAGAAATAAAATAAAACAAATGCGGAAACAAAACACAAAATATACACAATACAATAGAGACACAGATTTACGTGGTTCATCCAGTGTGGGCTACGTCCACCAGAGAAATTTCTAGGTCCTTCCTTTATTATTATCCAACAAATGAAGGGATACAACCTATAGAAAAACCCACTGTAACTTCCTCTTCCTTCTCTCACAGTCTCCTCTCAGAATACAATCCTTGCCATAATGCATATCCGCAATACATTTCCCTCATAACAGAGGATTGCCTTCTAGGGAAAAAAAACCCTAACATAATTTCTATCGTTAGATCTGCGACCTTATAATGAACGATCCAGATTTACAATGAAATTACAATATACATTTACAAGGCAATTTTTCCTTCATGGGCTTCGCCCCCAAACCCCCTAGACCTCGCAAAGGGGGNNNTCATGGGGTATAAACAAAACTGAAAAACACAAGACCTATGAATTAGGAAGATAATCAGGCTCCACAACCAACATGTGCATGTCCCCAAGGACAAGAGATCGAAGTTGGACCCTTCAAGAAAGAAGGGTATACTTTTTTGATACACTGATACATCGAAGGAATATAGATTTTACATCCCTAGACACCGGTAAATTGAAACTAGCAGAGATGTCACCTTTGATGAGGATGCAACATTCAATAGATTGAGACAAAATAATTCAGATGATATTCATGATGAAGAACCTGAAGCTCCCAGAGTTACATATATAGATGCAGGTGATGATGTTGTACTAGAATATCATGATATGGAAGAACTACAGATACCTCTAGATTCATCCTAAGAGATGAATACCAAGAAGAGAAGACTTTCTTGGGCTCATGAAATTATTTAGGATGCAGAAAATTATGGTGCTCTAGATGGATCCTTCAGATAAAGAAAAAGGCCATGACCATACTCTAGTTACATGGAATTGTTAAGTGACATTATTGATGTTGATCCTACCAATTATGAAGAGGCTGAAAATAACAAAGAATGGAAAGATGCCATGATTGAATAGTACCAGTCCATCGTAAAGAATAATGTTTAGGATGTGGTTTCGAGACTGAAAAAGAAGACAATGTTAAGTTCCAAGTTAAATTAGAAGAAAAAACATTCAACAAATGGAAGTATAGAGAAGTACAAGGAAAGGTTCATGGCATGTGGTTTCTCCCATAAATAAGGAATAGATTATGAGGAGACATTTTATCCTATGGAAAGATACACTTCGATTAGATCTATACTTATGATAGTTGCAGTAAAGAAGTGGAAGGTACATGAGATGGATATGAAGACAACTTTTCTAAATGTTGTAATAGAAGAGGACGTGTATGTGGAGAATCCATAAGGTTTCGAGACATGTGACAGTCAGACACATGTGTGTAGATTGAAGAAAGCCTTGTAGATTGAAATAAGAACCCAGAGCATGGTATGGTAGAATTGACAGTTTCTTGATGAGATTGGGATTTACCAAGAGTAAAGAATATTCCAACCTGTACTTCAAGATTTTGGATGGTGGACCAGTTATATTACTGTTATATGTGGATCACATGTTTCTAACAGGAGACAAGAAGCTCATCGTTGATAGTAAGAGGAATATTTTTGTAGAGTTCGAGATGAAATACCTAGGCATGATGCACTACTTCTTAGGTCTAGAGGTATGGAAGAGACCGAGTCATATTTTCCTTAACCAAGGAAAATATGTTGTTGAGATTCTAAAGAGATTCAGAATGATGGATTGTAAGGTCGTGCCTACACTGATGGTGAAAAATATAAATTTATTGAGTGATACATCTTCAAAGATAGTGGATGCCATCATTTATAGATAGATGATTGGTTTGTTGATGTACTTGATGAACACGAGGCCAAATATATGTTTGTTGGTGAAAACATTGAGTAAGTATATGGTTGAGTCGATACATGTTCACCCGATTTCCGCAAAACATGTGATGAGGTACCTGAAAGGTACAATTGATTATGGACTCAGATATACTTTAGATCATGACATAAGCCTACAAGTATTTGTTGATTGAAATTGGGTTGATAGTGTTGCAGACCAAAATATTACATCCAGTTGTTGCTTCAGTATGGTATCAACTATGATCTCATGGTTCAGTAGGAAGTAGACTAGTGTGGCGCTTAGTATGGTTGAAGTAGAGTATATAGCATATTTTTTATCTATCAGTAAAGTAATGTGGCTTTAGAAGCTTCTTACATGATTGTTTGATCTCAAGTTAGAGGCAACTTGTATCTGGTGTGACCACTAGAGTTGTGTGAAGTTGACAGAGAACATAGTATTCCATGACAAGTCCAAGCACATCGAGATCATGTACTATTATGTCAGAGATATGGTACAGAGGGGAGCAGTGAAGCTCCATTATGTCACTACATATGAGCAGATAGTTGATGTGTTGACCAAGCCTCTGTCGAGAGTGAATTTTGTGTACTTCAGAGACAAGATTAGTGTGGTCTAAAAGGATGTCCCTGGTAAGAGGGAGTGATGATTTACAGATGTTATTCCAGGGAAGCAACTTCAGTATGTGACAATAGCAGTGGGTATTCATTCATCGACACATTATGGTATGCAGAGTTATTGTTACTCCAGTGAAAAAGTCTGGTACGCATAGGGCTACTCCAATGAAACATTCAGGTACACCAATATATTGCTACTATAATGAAATAATCTAGTATGCAACTTACTGATTGTGTCACCATTCAGCATGACCTCGCACAAGGCCAGCAAATTCCATGCCTTCAGGGCTAGTTAGTTACCCAAATTTTCAAGTTGGTGGGCCAACCTGTGTGGTTGGAGGTGTTTCCTAGCTTTGGGATAGATGGGTAGTGTGTGTGCACCACATCACCTAATCCTTGTGATTATATTTCTGGTCATTATGGACTAGTTTCCTGGTGTGCCAACTAGAGGTTACTAGTTCCTTCTGAACTAGATGAAAAATTATGTGTGAACTGGTGAGTTAAATCTCAGTGATGACATAAAGCCCGGATGGATGATGAGACCCTAGATGCATGATGTGGTTACAAAAAATATTCAATATAGATTCGTGTAAATTCAACAAGTCAATGGTCAACTGTACATAAGTGAAAAAGAAATCGTGATGATCGTGCTAGAATAATACCTTCCTTGCTAAGAGGGAGTGTTGAATTTTGAGTAGCTTAGGAAGATATTATTAGTATCAAACATTGTATTAGACCAAGAAAAATACCTAAAGTACAATATAATATTATATTTGTTAATTCGTCCCTATTGTTCCTTTGCAAAAATCATACATATTGTTCCTTGACAAAAGTCAATTGTAAATTAAAAGGGATAAAGTGTACAGGTCAGACCTGGCATAATTCTAGGGGGCACAACTTGTATTTATAAGAGGCTAGGTGCCTCACTTGGAAAACACACAATAATATCTCTCACACAAGAAAAGTGTACAAGTCTGAGGAGGAGACATAGCTACATAGGAAGGGTGTTCTGGTGAAGGGTTTTGGTTATTTGTTGGAGGAGTATCTTGGTCTAGTTGTGTGCTACCCTATTCCGGTTAGGATTTCTGGTTTATCTTTTGTTTTTTGAGATCTCTCTTAGAAGATACATTTTACTTGTTGAAGAATCTATATTAAAAAATATTTTTTGGGTTTTCTCCCGCATAAGGGTTTCCCAAGATAAATCTTGTGTATACTACGGATGTCTTTATTTTAGTGATCCTTATGCATGTAGTTGTTTTTTTTAATAGTCTAAAGTTAAATAATATTGAACACACTTAAATTATTAAGAGAAATTTTAACAATACCAGCATAGGAAACTATTATTTTTCTAATACATTCTAAATCATATCCCTACAAGAAATCATGAGAATCATAGCTCTAAAGCTTTTCCACTTGTTTGTTAATTGGCTCTTGTCTCAAAAGATCAAATTATGAGTCAGGATTGACCCTCAAAACAAATATTCACCTATCTAACCATGCTTGAGCTATTTGTCCAATATCCACTCAAGGGATTTCTCCTCGAAATGAATAGATAAAAAGGCTCTAATTCATATTTTGATAGAACCTGTCTAATAGTACTATCAAAAAGAGTTTTGTCGGATCATTACCTTCACAATACCTTTTACCCTTGTAGACATGACTCCAATGAGACCTTTTTTTATAGTTACTTTGACACACACATTTTGACTTATTTATAGAGCGGTTACCTTGTTCCTATGTTTCAAATGATTATTGGTACATAAAGCTCATTTGAATGATAATAAATTAGCGCAGGAATGGGTCTCTCACAAAACTAATTACACTACATTCCAAGGGAATATTGGTCGATTAATCCATTTATCCCCAAGCATCATCCTCTCAAGAATGAATCATTTAGTGTAAACACAATTATTGAGAAAGGAATATTCCTCGATACCTTTCTCATCTGAGTCTAATTTTTAGCATTCTCTTCCTCTCCAATAGCATCTCCTTCTGATAACATATTAAATACCAATTTTTATGCAATTTATAACCTCTTATGTCTAGCATGCCTCCAAAAGTAGTAAGGGAAATATTCCCTTGATACCTCTACCATCATAGCTTCAACATAACATAACTTCCTATCTCCGATGCCGATCCAAACTGATAACACCATCAGAGGGTAGTCCATCGGAGTCATTTTTTGGACTTAATTTTCCCTTCCAACGAGCACCCTCTCTGACAACACATCAATCTTGATGCAAATCATGATGTGTTTTCCTCAAAACATTTCCCTATGTAAATGGGAAATATTCTTTGATACCATCCAATTGAAACAAAGAAAAAACACATACTTTTCCCTCTCTGATGAAAGTTCCTTCCGATGACACTCTCAAACATTTTATGACCTTTCCATTAACTGTTATGCCTTCGATAAATTGACCTAGGAGGTTTGTACTTCCAATCACATTAATGGTGACTTTACCTCATACTTAAAAATGAAATTTCCTCCACTAAACATTAATTACAAGGGTTAGGGTAATTCACACCTATATAACACCCTTTAAGCCTTGACTAGATCTTTACGCATCCATGTAAACTCACAAAGAACAATGCTCTATGTATTGTGAATATAATTTAGCTTCTAATTTCGACCAAACTCTCAGACAACAAGTATTTAACTAGTTAAAAATTATGTTTTCCTATAATGTTGTATCTCTTCAAAATACTTATGTGGTGTTTTGTTCATTATAGGACATAGCATCGACACCATGTCGCACCCACAAACTAGAAAAAGGGGAGAAACCTTGTAGCACCTACGCCAGTGTCTGTACCTTTACCCACAAGAAATCCAAGTGGCATTTTGATTACAAATACCATTTACCACAACGGAGTGGATCATTGTCCTAGGTATGATGAAATATACATAATTTTCAACACCGACGGTTTCACACCGAAGGATAAGAATTTATAAGTCTATCAGAATATCCACAGAAGTTATATCCACCTATTGGATTCCCAAATCTAATGTTGTTTCCTTACAACGATTCAACACAATGTGTCTCAAACGGGTTGACCAAAGTGAAACTATAATTATGAGCAAACTAGGAATCCAGATAGCACCGCTAAGGCCCAAAGACATAAGCCTCTGATACCACCTTCTAGAGCCTTCATTTTCCCTAAAAAACTATTTTTGAAGGAACTCAACAAGGATTTTACAGAGTTAATGGAAGATTCGTTGTGCGATGAAGAAAAAAATTCAAGAAAGGACAAAGGTTAATTCCTTCCCATGAATTCAAAACGCCATACAGGATGTTAAATACCATGATATTATGGCTTTATCGAGAAGAGACGAACACTCATTTTCAAATGGAATGGATTCTCTTCTCCTACACTACGGTAAATACAGGGTGAGTTTTCAATTGGGAAAAAATACTAACCTTCAATATCTACTAAAGCATCAGGAATGTATCAGGTATCAAAAACTCCATTTTTTACATGTCTGCATACCTTGTTGATGTTATATGTTACTCTATACAATTTTCTGCCTTTGGATGTAGTTGGGACCAATATCAACCTCTTGTACATGTTTAGTTTGTAGATCTATGGAACATAAACTAGAATAAATTCATTTATGATATATGTTATTGTTTCCTCGCTCCCTTGTATACCATAATTTTCAGATATCTAACATATAGGATATTGAAGGAGGTCATAGATGGTATGAAGGATATAGAAGACATGTATTTAGGAAATAAATACACATACATTTGGGTCTATGGGAACTCCATGGCCCCACACATCCTTCCTAAATATGTCCCTAATAGGCTGTTAATTCGGGAAATTGCCTACCAAACCATGGGAACATAAATAAGCTCTTTCCTCTGAGGTAGTAGTAAAACGCTTTGTCTCACATTCCCTGTTAATATATGAAATTACACATTGTTAAATGGTCCTCATTCTAGAAAATAAACATAATATTTGCAAGAGTTATGCATGTGCCTTGGAGAATGTCAATTATGACTCTATAATTGACATTCCCCCACATGGACATACCAAGTAATGTATCTTTCTTCACATACACTGAACTTTGATGATGTTGTAGTGGAAGTAGGGGAATACTACTATAGTGATAAAAACAAGGAAATTGAGAAGAGGAAAAACAAGAGGAAAAGGGGGGATACAACTATCATCCAACCATCATCCAAGATAATTATTGGATGGAAGGAAGGCCCTGATCCAAAATTAAAATGACATCCAAATTTAATTTTCTCTTCATGTGTTTACAGGACAAAATGCCATGTCTATGTATGATATCGTTGTTGCAGTAGACACAACATAGGATTACTAAGCTAGAGAGAATAGTAATTGATAAAAAGGATGACATAAATACTAAGTTTGAGAGGGAAATAAGGATTGCAGAGAATCTCCATAAGGAGGAAATGGAAAAGGTTTTGCAAGACCAAAAGGATAATATAGAGCCATAATTTGAAAAGATCCCACACAAATGAGAAATTACATAGGGAATAATTGGATACCCTTAAGAAGAAGCACTTTGATGAAATCGAACAAATGAAGAACAATTATACATAGGAATTGACCAAACTATTAAGAACAAGTAGAAGCCAAAACATTTATCGAATAGTTGGAACACAAGGTTCAGGGTTTAGAGAAAGAAAAGGAAAATCTTGAGATAGCTCTTGAAGAAACCAATGTAGGAACCCTCACCCTATAAGTCATGTGGGAAGAATCCATAGCCATTAATGAATAACTACAATCATAGAACAAAAAGTTCTTGAATGTTTTGAATGACATCCAAAATAATATAGATGACCAAATAAGACTTGAGGATCATATAGATGAAATCATGGATATATGTCAAAAGGCTAAATATGCCTTTAATAGAATTATAGATTGGCAAGATGTGTATAAAAATCTGCCAAATAACCTGCCACTTTACACCAATAGATGAAAGATGAAAGACCAAGTATTTTTTGATACATCGAAGCCTCTACTAAATGATATATGAAGCATTAAGAAAAAGGTAACAAAGAAACATAAAGGAATGTTGAATGCTTGATATGAACTCCTTGAAGATTTCAGGATGAAAATCATGCCTAACATCAATGAGGAAGCTCATATGAATTAAGAATAGATGAAGTGAAAGAAAGAGGGGAAGATAGTCAGAAGAATATTGAGAAACTTACTGAAGTTAATCAAGAAGTTTTGCATGAGTACCTGATGAAACCAACTAGGTTAATCATAGTAACCAAGAGCTTAATAAAGAAGATAAAAAAATAATTAAAACTCAAAGGCACAACCAAAACATGTGATGGAGTGTTAGACTTGAAGAAGATCCAATTAAACAAAGTAGAGAAGATCATGGAGGACTATGTGCTCTAGAAGGAATATCGGGATCAAATGGAAGCGCAGAGGATCTTATGATCGTTCTAATTAAATTGTAACTAATGTGTTTTATTTTTTTCATTCTCTTTTTGTAATATGAAGAGATAAACTCTGATGACAAAAATAAATTTTAGAATATAAACAATCTCTCTTTTTTTATAAAAGAGGAGACTTATATTAATAAAGGAATTAGGTATGTGATGTGTCGAAATATTACTATTATTGTATGATTAATACAGAAAGATACATTGATGTAAATTTCATATTCATGTATGTGCATATGGAACTTTTCTTTTTGTATATTTCTACTTTATGGATGTTATGGAGCATGGTCCTATGAATTTATTCTTTATTGTGTTATGTATATTTATAGAGTTTTAATTTCCTTATGAGTACAATAATGGTGTAATTAGTAGGTCAATAAATTAATGGTTGTTATGCTTACTTCACTGTCATTTTTAATATATTATTTTCATGAATGGATTTATTCTTTTGTAGATAGTAATATCTTCCACTATACCTATCTTTATTAGTTTTCTCCTAATCAAGATAGGTTAAAGTAATATAGAATTTCATTTAGAATAACTTTAGACAACAATATTTGGATTTAGTTTAGATTTTAATTCATTTCAAAACATTTTGTTCTCAAATTCATATTTAGATAATAGTTGAAAGTGGAAAACAGGCTAACATACTGGTCAGAAATGTTATTCCAAATGAGAGTGGGTCTAACAAGGAACTTCCATTGGGCATTCTCCCTTACCTAATTAAGATGCCAATATGGAACCGTCAACATACTCTTCTCCCCAACACGTTGTCTAACCATCCTGAATCATATTTATAGAATTACATTTTAATTTGTGGGGATTAAGGCTAGGGTTGTTACACTCCCCTCCCCCTTCTTTTTTAAATTTTCCTAAATGCACAACCCCCTATAGCTGTTCACACATATTAAAATGCTAGGCTCTCTTTCCTTTAATCGATACAAAATTCCTTCCATACCAACATCGCACAAAATTTCCATCCTAAAACATAAAATACATCGACACTCTAGCCCTAAAATCCATAAACACATAGGCACTCTGGTCCCACAAGCCATAAATGCATAGGAACTCTGATCCCAAAATCCATAAATACATAGGCACTTTGACACCCAAATACATAAATACATAGGCGCTCCATCCCCACTAACTTGTAACACACCCAACCCCTAAATATCCTTTCTAGGGATGGGGCATCCAATTTTCTCTTTCCTTAGTTCATTTTCGGTCCATTACTTAAGAAAAACCCTCTAATCAACTTCCCTAAAACTTACATCTCTCACTAAGAGACTAAACTAGCGAGCAGGGTCCTCCTCACGACCTCAGGCTAAAAATCAAGAGCTAAGATCCTACATTAGCAAGGTTTCATCACTTCAGAAGTTCCTGGACTTTGGGAGTTAGAAGAGCATTGTTAAATTATTTGATTGTCGGACATCAGAGGATATCGACGATCCACATTCTCCGTCGAAATCCTATGGTTAAGGAGGGACTCGATGTTCAACATCAAACATTCCTATATCCTAATCCTTGAACTCCTGTAATCTCACCACGTTCCCCTATCTCTTCGACATTCAATGTTCAATGATTGATGATGTCTGTTGAGCATTCCTTTTCGCCACCCTATGCCCAAAATATCAAACTCCCAAAGTTAACAAAACTCCTGGAGTCTCATATATGTCACCAACCATGTTGGCTAGGCGGGAACGAACCAGGAACCGACACGCGGAGAGGGTCAAGGGGTGACACGTGTCACGCTCTAATAGGAACAATGGGTATGTGAATCATCCAAAACTTGGTCACACGTGGCACGTGTAAAGCAGTTCCATGTCATTTGGGATGATGTCAACGAGACATGTCATCATAGACTGATAACTTCTCAGTCCTTCAATCTAACAGTCTATAAGATTCCATGTAGATCTATGGATCTATGGTTCTCGTTAATTCACAGCTCTGGCTTCACATCTTACCGAATACTCTCAACGCAGATTGCATGAAGATATAAGTCTCTAGACTCTCGGATCTTACGCCATGTATTGTCTTCAACCAACGGTCAATATTTACTTCGGCATTCGTGAGTTCGATGGTTTTCATTCCTCTAAAAACCCTTTGGCAAATTCCTCTGAAGTACGTAGTCTCCAAACCACGAGATCACGTGCCACATACTCGTTCATCCAACGATCCTCGTCACTTCGACAGTTCGACATTCGGTACTTTGGCATGTATCTATTGACCTTCCTTCTAGACTACGTCGGAGCTATTTACACGTGTTCCTAGCATCTATGGAAAGGATTTACTCCGGCTTGCAGAAATTCAAAGGAAACTAGCGAGTTTATAAATCGTTGAATGACCAAAATCCTGGATAATCATTGATATGGGGAAACATGTCCCTCCATCCTCAATGGTCTAGATTAACTTCGCGCCTCTGGGATTCAACAGTTTCGGTGCTAGACCATTTCAAATCTCTCGAAGTCAAACTTCGCCGAAGCGCTTAATGCTTCCCTTCCTACATCCAATCTAATAGTTGAGAGAGATATACCTTGGACCCCCTAGATCGATGGCCCTCATCGATTCACGACTTCTTCCTTCAACTACTTTCGAGGATTGTGGAGTTACAAGTCCCGAAGTCGAAAGAGTTAGCCCCTTTTTGGACTAGCGTAGGGTTCCCAGACCCCGTTCATATGGACACTTTGGAAATTCTAGGAACTAAGTGCTACTCCTTTAGCAATAATTGGGTTAAGGACTTGGGCACGAACCCTCGATCATATGGGTGAATAGTCTAAGGGAAAACCACCCTTCTCCCACAGAATTCAGACTTAACATTCCCGCTAAGGTAAACTTCACAGGGTTAGTAGGGCTTAGGCATTTCATTCGATCATACCCCCTCTCTCATGTGGATTCATGTCTCATGACTATCTAGTAGCAAAGATGAAATAAATTGAAAGATCATATAGATATAACAGTTTATAAAAATCACATAACTTTTCTAATAATTGTTCAGATACTGAAATATTGAATTGTAAACTCAGATATTTCATCATCAGATTTAATATAGTACACAGAGTATGAAAAAACTTATAATAACTGGAAAATGTGAAGCAACTAATGAAAGGGGTGCTTGTTTCCTCCCAACCATACACATATCCACTCCTACTAGATTTACCACTGGCCACCCCCGAGTTAGACCATGATGCTCTGAGAGATATTTTTTCTCTTTTCTCCACAACAGTCAGGGATGAAGGTTACTCTCCTTCTCCCACATGAACTTGGCAATTAGTTTCTCTTCTCCAAGCAAGGAGGTATACACACGTACTTCCTCAGTCACTTGTCAGTCTTGTTTATCATCTTGTAGCCAAAACGTTCTCATGGATTCTTACAGCCAGATCGATCTTACTGCTCATATTTTTCCTTTCAACTTCATAATCAAATTCTCTTCACTTCTCTTCTTGCTAGAGTGTTTTTCTCTACTCTGCTATATTGTAGATCTGTCTCTGTCCCCTAAATTTCTTCATTTCTTTCCTTCCTCAGTAGGGTTGTGTGGGTCCAAGTGCCAATTTGTGGTTAGGCCTAGAAGCCTTATATATGGGTACCCTACCCCATCTCCTCATTAACTTTTGAGGATGGCCTTCCATCTACCATCTTAACTAGTAATTTATTTATGGGTCAGAGGATTATTGAGAAATTACACCTAGTACGTATTCGTCAGGTGAGGGTCATCTCAACCATAATTGGCTTGGAATACTTTCCCTCTTTCAACAGTTATGCAAGACATATTCAACTTCTATTAATAACATAAATTCATACATCGACCCTTTTATCCAATGGTTCATCAAATCGAACATTCATACATATTTGGTTTGCCATAGTCTCTTGGCCAATTATAGTTATATTTACAAACTGGGGGAAAATGAGTTATTACAATCCCCTCCCCCTTAAAGTAACATAATCCTTGATGTTATATCTACTGATGTGTTATGTATGTACAAAAGTAAACAAAAATGGATATGTATGTATCATGGAATCCTCCATTTCCCATGTATCCTCATCTGGGCCAATGTGTTTCCACTACACCTTAACCCATTCAATGGTTCTATTCCTTAGTGTGGTTTCCTTCTTGTTTATTATGCATTGAGGCTATGGAAGGAATTCTTCCTCGGGTTCCACCTAAATCACAGACCATTCAATAATATGATTATAATCATGCACATACTTATTTAATAAAGAAACATGGAAAACATTATCTTCCTTCACTCTGGGAGGAAGTCCTAGCCGATAGGATACTAGTCCCACTCTATCCAAAACTTCAAAGGGTCCACAATACTGAGGTGCCATGTTGGCACAAGCTCCCATCCTCAAGGAGCTTCTCCTAGGTCTAACCCGGAGATACACATGATCCCCTGCTTTGAATTCTCTAGGTGTCCTTTTTAGGTATGTGTAGCTCTTCTGTCTATCCTTGGATATCTTCTGATTTTTCATGATGTGAATCACTTGTTGTTCCATTTCCTGTAGCATATCTGGCCCGATTGTAACTCTGTCTACTAGGTTGTTCTAGTTGATTGGAATGTTGCATTGCCTTCCATAGAGTGCTTCAAAAGGACTCTTTTTTAATGACTCTTTATAACCATTGTTGTAAGCAAATTCTACCAGTGGTAGGTAGTCCTACCATTTCTTGGGTTGATGCATTACATACATCTTCAACATGAATTCTAATACATGGTTCACCCTCTTTTTTTTCCCATCAGTATGAGGGTGATAGGTTGTACTAAAGAGCAATTTTGTTTCGAAACCATCAAACAGAGATATCCAAAAGTTGTAAGTAAACTTTGTATCTCTATCAAATATAATCTCCTTAGGCATGCCATGCAGTCTGAATATCTCTTTCATGAAGATGTTGGAAATATCTATTTCCTTGCAAGTTGACTTGACAGGTATGAAGTGAGCATCTTTTCTTAGTTTTTCCACAACTACCATGATGGCATCGTTCTGTTTGGTTGATCTTGGTAATGTTGTGATGAAATCCATGGATATGGTCTCCCATTTCCATTCAGGAATTGATAGGGGTTGCAATAGACCTGTTGGGTGTCGGTGCTCTAACTTTACTTTTTGACATTCTAGACACTTAGCCAAGTAATCAGCTATGTCCTTTTTCATTCCAGTCCAATAGAATAGTTTTCTAGTGGTCGTGATCATTTTATGATAACTAGGATGACTAGTATATGGCCTTTTGTGTGGTTCATCCATTATAAACCTCTTCAATTCATCACAATTTGGAATGTATAATCTACCCTTGTAAGTTAAAAATTCATCATTAAGCATCTGATAACCTTCATACTTCATCCCTGTGGGCTCTTTCTTTAGGTATGATGTCACGGTCTTGAAAAATGCATATGTTTCTTGTGTTGTTTTGACCCTCTCTTTGATGTATGATTTATTGGCACTTACAGCTGCCAAGTGAACTACTTTCATACTTCTACTAAGGGCATCAACCACCATGTTCTCCTTTCCATTTATATGTTTGATTTCAAAATCAAACTCACTAAGGAGAGCCATCCACCTATCTTGTCTCACATTCAGTTTTGGTTTGACAAACAAATACCTCAACCCACTATGGCCTGTCATAATTACAAATATTATACCCAAGAGGCAATGCATCCACATTTTTAGATCATGCACTATGGTATCCAATTCCATATCATGGATCACACAATTGACTTCATTCTCATTCAATTTTTTGGATTCATAGAAAATCACATATCCTTCTTGCATAAGGACTCCTCTAAGCACTTCCTTCTAAGAATTTGTAAACACAAGGAAATATTTGTTTGGGTCTTCAATATTCAGCACAGGTGCATTGGTTAGAAGGTATTTCATCTCTTGAAATATTTCTTCACATTCTGAGGTCCAAATGAATTTAGCCCCCTTTTTCTGAAGGGAGGTGATTAGGAATGCAATATTGGAGAATCCTTTTATGAATCTCCTATAGTATCCCACTAGGCCCATAAAGGATCGGATATCAAATACATCCTTTGGGGTAGGCCAATCTATGATGGCTTTAATCTTGTCAGGGTCAATTTTCACTCCTTCCTCATAAATAACATGGCCTAGGTAGTGGACTTGTGTCTGGAAAAAGTCACACTTATTGGGCTTGGCATAGAGATGATGTTCTCTTAGTACCTAGAGTACTAGCTTGAGATGTTCTTCAAGATCCTCTCTCTTCTTGGAATAGATTAGGATATAATCAATTAAAACAAAACAAAAAACTATCCAAGAACTTTCTGAATACGTTATTCATTAAGAACATAAAAGTGGTTGGTGCATTGGTAATCCCAAATGGAACCACCACAAATTCATAGTGACCATATCTTGTCCTAAAGGTTGTCTTGTGGATATCTTCATCTTTAATTGGGACTTGATGGTATCCAGACCTTAAGTCAATCTTGGAGAAGATGGTAGCACCCCTTAATTGGTCAAACAAGTCATCAATCCTTGGCAAGGGATACTTATTCTTGATGGTCATCTTATTGAGTTTCCTATAATCTATGCATAGTCTGAGTGTGTCATTTTTATTTTTCACAAAAAAGGCTCATGCTCCCCATGGAGACACACTAGGCCATATATAGCCTTTGTCCCACATCTCCTTCTACTGGAGTTTGATCTCAGCTAGCTTTGGTGTATTCATTCTATAGGGTGTTATAGATGTTGGTACTTCTCATGGTACAGGTTCTATTGAAAATCCAATATCCCTTATTGGAGGTAGACTTGGTACCTCTTCCTAGTATACACATTTATATTCTCTCAATATGGGATGGTTCTCTAGGCTGGGTTTGTCATTCTCAATAGATTTTAGTACTTGGATTGCATATAATGGACATCCCTTTATGAAATACTTCTTCCCTTGGAGGGCTGATATTTGTCTCACTAAGACAGGATTTTGAATCCCTTGTATGGTTACCCTCCTTCCTTCTTCATTTTCACACTCCAAATTTTTATACAATAGTCCAACTTGGTTTTGTGGGAAGCTAACCATTACATGCCAATAAGCAGTCATAAGATCCTAGAGGGAGTATGTTTAGGTTTTCTTCGGTGGGAAACTCACTCATGACAAATTGGCATGCTGTTATGAACTTCATTACTTTTATTTTGGTTCCAGTGGCCAGTTGTACCAACCATGATTTCACATGTTTAACTTGTTGAAATTTTCATTTCTCAAAATTTTGAGGGGCATCATAACTCAAATTAGAACTAGGGTCAATTAAAATGGAAACATGATGGTTGGAAATTGTACCTTCCATCTCCACCACTAAAGTTTGGTGGTCATCTTGTCTATTATTGAAGGCTGCATAAATGTGTGGCAGGATCCTAGACACTTCATTGAATTTGGTAGCCTCTTGGACATTATAGACCCTCCCAGGGTTATGTTGCCTATGCAGAGAATCCCTCAAAAAATGTTCCTCTCCACAACCCCAACATTTCAAGGCTTCTCTAGTTGAGTTATTAGTATTACTTGGAGCTTCTCTGAATGGTTTATTTCCACTATGGGATGGAAAATTTTGTTGATACACACTTCTAGCAGGAAGGCTCATCCTAGATCTCTTACCAGGGTTCTTAAATTTCTATGTTTTAAACCCCTTATTCTTGAATCCCGTATTGTTTTTCTTCTTCCAGTGTTCATGGGGTCATGTCTTACTCTTGAATTTCTCATAGTAATACCTTTCTTTTCGAATAGTATCTTCTAAGGCCTTTGTCTCATCAAACTCAATTATGTCCTAATAGGACTAAGGTAAGCCAATAATAAATCATTGCATCTTTACCTTTTCATCTTTTATGTAGGGCACATACCTCATCATATCAAGAAATTTGTTGATATACTCATCTATGGTGAGTTGTCCTAGCTTCAGTTCATAGAATTACTTGGTATTTCCATCAAAGTACTTTTCTGACAAGTACTTCTTCTTGAAGTATTTCTCAAATTCTTTCCATGACAAGTCCTTTTCATGGAGTCCTTTCATATTCCTAAGGTCCTCCCACCAAATGGAAGCTTTCCCATTCAAGTTGAAAATGGATATTCGAGCCTTTAAGTTTTGAAAGTAATCATGGACTCTGAAGTACTTCTTCACGCCAAGTAGCCAAACTTATGGTTCTTCCCCATTCTTAATATCTCCATCGAAGGTGGGTGTTTTGAATTGCTTGAGTTCTTCAGGTTCATGACTCTTGGAATGTTTCCTCTTCTTTCCTCTTGTATAAGAATGAGAACTAGTTTTACCAGTAGCAAATCCCTTGGTGTTGTCAGTTTCCTCACTTGAGGAATATTCCATTGAATGTATCTTGGGTCCATGTTGGTCCTTCTTTGAGGTGATCCTCCTGGTGTGGCCACTTTCATGACCATGATTTTGTATCTCAGGTGGACTTGATGCATGTCCACATGACTGACTGTTAGACCATGTTGCAGTTTACTTTGTATATCTGATAGACTTTGCATTAGGAATGCATTAATTTCTGTCTGCTTTTCCTGATCCTTGATCAGACTTTAATTCTCATCCTTATAACTCTGTAATTCTTCCATGAGGCTTCTTACAGTTTTGTCCAAATTTGGAGGGGTTTCCACCACCCTCCTTTCATTAGATTTTTCCTCTCTATTGTGGGAGATCTTCCCCAACTCCTAATGTGTCACCATCTTTTACATTGTAGTTCTCCTATTGTTCACTGACTTCTTGAGTGAAGATAAAAAAAAAATGTTAGTTACTAATCTACCAATTAATGAAAAACACATATCATTGCAAGGTGAAGTCAATTCTTTATTTGGAAACATTAGCAACCTATAGTGAAGACATCCAAAACATCTATCAATAGTAGAAGGTGTCGTTCCTCTCTTCAATAGAGGTTCAACCAAGTTTATTTTCAAAGGGGGTAAGGTAGGGAGTTACCACATAAGTTCTCTAATAACATTTTTGTGCTACTTGCACATGAGCCCAAGCAAGACAAGTATTGCTTACATGCTCTGATATCAATTTGTAACACACCCAACCCCTAAATATCCTTTCTAGAGATGGGGCATCGAATTTTTTCTTTCCCTGCTTCATTTTCGATCCCTTACTTAAGAAAAACCCTCTAATCAGCTTCCCTGAAACCTACATTTCTCACAAAGTGACTAAACCATCTAGTAGGGTCCTCCTCATGAACTCAGGCTAAAAAATGATAGCTAAGAGCCTACATTAGCAAGGTTTTGACACTTCGAAAGTTCCCAAACTTTGGGAGCTCCAAGAGTGTTGTCAAATTCTCCAATCGTCAAACATCGTAGGAGATCAACGGTCCACATTCTCCACTGAGATCCTATGGTTAAGGAGGGCTTCATCATCCGGTGTCGAACATTCCTATATCCTAATCCCCAAAATCTCATAATCTCACCACGTTCCCCTAGCCCTTCGATGTTCGGCAATCGAATATCTCCATCAAGCATTCCTTTTCTCCACCCTATGCCCAAACTCTCAAACTCCCAAAGTTACCCAAACTCCTGGAGTCTCGTATATGTCACCAGTCATGTTGGCCAGAAGGGCACGAACCAGGAACCGACACGCGGAGATGGTCAAGGGGTGACATGTGTCCTTCATAGGAGGTGACATGTGTCATTCCCTAAAATAAACAATGGATATGTGAATATTCCAAAACTAGGTCACACGTGGAATGTGTAAAGCAGGTCCACGTCCTCTGGGATGACATTAGAGAGCCATGTCATCATAGACTAATAACTGCTCAGTCCTTCAATCTAACAGATTGCAAGATTCCACATAGATCTATGGATCTACGGTTCTCATTACTTCGTGGATCACTCTTCAAAGTTTACCAAATCCTCTCGATGTAGATATCCTGAAGATCTAAGTCTCTAGACTCTCAGATATTACATCACGTATCCTCTTCGACCAACAATTGAGTCTTAATTTGATGTTCATGACTTCGATGGTTTTCATTCCTCGAAAAAACCTTGGCTAAATTCCTCCGGAGTATAGAGTCTCTAGACCACGGGATTGCGTGACACAAACCTGATCATCCAACGGTCTTTGTCACTTCGATAGTTTGACATTCGGGACTTCAGCGTGTATCTCCTAGCCTTTCTTTCACACTATGCCGTATTTATTTCCACGTGTTCCTATCATCTACAACCAGGATTTACTCTGGTTTCTAGAAATTTGGGGGAATCTCAAGCATTTCTAAATTGTTGAATACCCGGACTACCTGATAATCGTTGATCTGGGGACACGTGTCCCTCCAATTTCAACTATCCATATTAACTCTGTGCCTCCGACATTTGGCAGTTTCGGTGCTAGACCATTTCAAATCTCCTGAAGTTAGAGTTCGCTAAAGTGATTAACGCTCCGCTTCCTACATTTGATCTAACGGATGAGAGAGATCTATCTTGGACCCCCTAGATTGGTAGTCCTCGTCGATTTGTGACTTCAACCTTCAGCTACTTTCGAGGATTGTAGAGTCACAAGTCCCAAAGTCAAAAGAGTTATCCCCTTTTTGGATTAGAGCAGGGTTCCCAGAACCTAGTCACATGGACACTTTTGAAATTATAAGAACTAAGCACAACTACTTTAGCAGTAATTGGGTTAAGGAACTAGGCACAAGCCCTCATTCAGATAGGTGAATAGTCTAAAGGAAAAAATCCCTTCTCCCATAGAATTCAAACTTAACATTATTGCTAAGGTAAATTTCACAGGGTTGGTAGGGATTATCCATTCCAGTGGAAAACCAATGTACCAAAAATCATGGCCACCTATAAACAATGCATCATTCGATTGACATTGGAATACCATATGTTCATGTCATGAATTCCACCATGTGAGTTGGAAGGTATGGCCCACGCCTCAACACATCATCCAAACTCTTCCCCACAAACTATCTAATCATTTGGATACCTTCCTCTTCAACCTATACACACTACTAAGAACATCATCCCTTAGTGTTAGTCAATGTAGGAAAATAGGTTTGCAGTCTAAACATCAATTATATAGGGGAAAACCATTAATCACTTGTATGGAACTATATCCTTTGCATATATAACCTTCACATGGCCTAATGCATGGCTTCTTCTATTGGCATTCATTGCTACAAGAGGAGTATGTCTCCCGACTTGACTTGGTTATGATCTCATAACCAACATAAGATAATATGCAATTAATTCTCTCATAAATGAATTCAAGCATTACTCATCATGTATATACTCAAGGCCCTCTACCTTTACATCAATCCAAATATTGAACTTTAACTGAGGGAATTCTTACCTCAATTTCCTTCATCATTTTATGCAACAAAAGCAACCAAATACATACTTTTATATATGTTATAAATTTACTTTATCCCACCTGATCATTTGATATCTTGCAAAAGTTCGTCGACTCCCTTCACCAACTCCCTTGGTCAACATTCTGACCATACTCTTTTGTCTTCATATGGATGGATTCCATATAGAAAAACATCGTCATCAACATCATTTTCAATCATGCTATAATATTTTTCCTGGATACACGACTCCACCATTAGTATTATTTAATTATCATGACGCCATTATATATATATATATATATATATATATATCAACAGATTACTCTTACTCCACACTCATTTCATATACATGTTTAGTCATGTCTCCATGCACCCATGCACATCAATATCCATCAATCATTTGATCTTTCATGCCTATTTCATGCACATGCATTATATCCTTATTGTATGCATCATGCATCAATTCTATCATGCACTCCAATGCATATCTATTTTAGATTAACTTTTTTTTTTTTTTGTAGATGGTTGTCCCTAAAGTCTTGTAGAACATTGTTTCCCCCTGTGCACTACCATTTTGTTCAGATGTGCACCAGTGTCCTTTATTATGAACCTTCTAACCAAGTCCCACTTGGTCATTTTTCATTTTGAGCCACTAGATCCACAAGTGTTTCCATATAACAGTTGCTTCCTTTATGAAGAGAATCCTAACCCAACTTTTTTGGCTAAACCTTTCAATATTCATAGTTTTCTAACATGCACTACTCCAACTGAATATTAAAACTGCAATCTAATTAACCACTTTCCATTTCCTTGACCTTGGTTGTGGAGCTCGATTATCTCCCTGAATCATAAGTCTTTTTTTTTCAGCCATGCTTATACCCCATGAAGACTTTACACCCTAGAAGAATGTACACTCCTCCACGCGGGGGAGTACAGGGGGGGTTACCCGCCCTGTGGGATCTGGGGACAAGCGACCCCCGAAGGAAAACTTGTGTTGTAAATGTATATTGTAATTTTATAATAAATCTGGACAATTCATTATAAAGTCGCAAATCTAACGGTAGAAGTTCTGTTAGGGTTTTGTTCCCTAGAAAGCAACCCTCTTTTATGAGGGAAATGTATTTTGGCTATGTATCATTTCGAATATTATATTCTAAGTGAGGATATTGTGAGAGAAAGAAGAGGAAGTTACATCAGGTGTGTTCTAGGTTGTATCCCTTCTTTCGTTGGATAATAATAAAGGAAGGACCTGAAAATTTATCCAGTGGACGTAGCCCACACTAGGTGAACCACGCATATCTGTGTCTCTATTGTATTGTGTATCCTATGTGTTTTATTTCTACATTTGTTTTATTTTATTTCTCCTCTATCCTATTTTTCTAACAACTGGTATCAGAGCGAAAGGTAACTCATAGGAAAAGAGGGTTCATGGTTCGAGTGGGAGCAATGGTGGAATATGGAAAGTTTAGGGTCAAGAAATTTAACGGCCAAAACTACCAATTATGGAAGATGTAGATGGAAGATTATTTATATCAGAAGGATCTATTCCTACCATTGGGTGGAATAGCAATGAATTCAATGACCATGAAGGACAAATAATGGGATGTTCTTGATAGAAAGGCACTAGGAACGATACATTTGATCCTAGAAGCATCGGTGGCTTTCAATATTTTGAAAGAAAAGACAACAAAGGAGTTGATGGACGCATTGGATAAACTGTATGAAAAAACCTCAGTGTACAATAAGGTATTTGTAATGAAGAGATTATTTAATATGAAGATGTCAGAAGGTGTGTCTGTTGAAAATAATTTAAATGAATTTAATACGGTTACTAATTAGCTAAGTTTTGTAAAAGTGGACTTTGATGATAAGGTCAGGGATATTCTAATCTTGTGCTCATTTCCAGAAATATGGAATGGCTTAGTCATGGTTGTAAGTAACTATGTCTCTCATTCAAATACTTTAAAATTTAATGAAGCTGTTGGTGTTATCCTTAGTGAGGAAATGTGATGGAAAAGCACAAGTGAGACATCAGGTAATGTGTTAAACATGGAGAACATGTGAAGACAAAAGGATAGAGAAAAGGGCTCAGGGAACCATGGGAATTCTAGGAAGGGTAGATCCAAATCCATACTTGGAAAGATAGAGTGTTGGAATTGTGGAAATAAAGGACATATAAAGAAAGACTGCAGAGCTCCAAAGAAACAAAGAGATGGACATCAAGAGAAAAATCATGAAGCAAATG
>ML780115.1:985376-1021219 GCA_009831015.1 Picea engelmannii
CTTTCTAGCGAGGTACCAATGCTTTTATCAAACAACTTGGTAGAAATGTAATGTTTCATATATTGTTTTGATGAAAAACGTAGGATATTTAATCGTTTGGGGATGACAAACATTCTGATATTTATGGATAAGAAAAAATATAAATGGATATTAGTGGAAATATAAATGGATATTAGTGGGTTTGATGGTTAAGAAAGTGTGTTTTTATCATGAAGAAAGATTGTTTTTACTATTAAAATGTTAAAGATTGAAATCAAAGGGGCTAATTATGTATATTTTTGTAGACTTTAGTAATCAAATTCCTGTGTTTGAAGAATTCCTTGTTCCATAAATAAGGAGGTTTCATATACCAATCTGGTGTTTAGTTTAAAAGGAAAGAAAAAACAGAAGAGAAAAATTACAGGTCCCATTGCAGCAACAAAAGACATTACAGCTGAAACTAAAGGTGGCATCCCACAAGGGAGTCTCATACACCAATATGGTGTTTAGCTTAGAAGGAAAGAAAAAACAGAAGAGAAAATTACAACTGAAACTGAAGGTCCCTTTTCAGCAACAAAAGACATCACAGCTGAAACTAAAGGTAGCATCCCACAAACAAGGAAGTCTCATACAACAATATGGTGTTTAGCTTAGAAGGAAAGAAAAAACAGAAGAGAAAATTACAACTGAAACTGAATGTCCCATTACAGCAACAAAAGACATTAGAGCTGAAACTATAGGTCGCATCCCACAAACAAGGAAGTCCATACACCAATATAGTGTTTAGCTTAGAAGGAAAGAAAAAACAGAAAAAAAAATTACAATTCAAACTGAAAGTTCCATTGCAACAACAAAAAATTGAAACTAAAATTTGCATAGCAACAACAACATGAAACTGTCAATAACCTCCAATAAATTGTCAAACAATTATACCATGTATCTTTAAAAACACAAACTCCTTTCTGGTGGCCTGCTCGGCTTGTTGGACGAAACAGTCGAAGAGCGCGTGGTTGAAGTAGAAGACAGGGATCACAAACCGCTTCTTGGCCATCCCCGCGTACACCGCCACGAAGAAGCCCTTCACAACGTCCTTCGCAGGGAACTTCTTTCCATTCCGATCCTCCACAAAACTGAAATCAAGGCAAGCTAAATGGCAGCCAATATGTCCTTTCGCAAGAAGATTCGAACACCTAACAGAGGCCTTAATGCGACCTGCACGCAGAAATTTTCTCGCGAGATTGACAATCTTACATCTCAGTTTCAAACGCTTGTGATCTCCGTCCATGCCCATGGCTAGCATGCCTTTGTTCAATGTTGAACATATTCAATTCCGCAATATTTGGAGTTCACATGTGGGCGCACGGGTTACTATCCTAACAGGGGAGGCGATCTGATCAGAAATTTGGATTAGTCGGAAATTTAAAACTGAACCATCTAAGAACCTCTCGAAAAAGTAACGAGAGAGAAAATTACTTCTAAGTTAACCCACTTCATTAGAAAATGGCCTATAATTAAAAACACATATAAATAAAGACACAAATAATATATTGCTCCTCTTTGAATAGTATCTTGCTCTTCTTTGATTTGATCTGATCTAGATCTTGAAGATCACACACCCTACTTAAATATGCCCTCACACAATTAAGCAGGGAAAAATACTGTCAGTACTTATACCATGTAGAAATTAGATTCTAGTCATTGCCTGCTAGATAAGATGTCTATATAAAATTGCAATTAATAATAACAATAATAATTAATAATAAAAATAATAATTAGTTATATTATAAACTTGTAATAAATAATAACAATAATTATTAATAATAAAAATAATAATTAGTTATATTATAAACTTGCAATTAATAATAACAATAATTAATAATTAATAATACAGATAACAACAATTATTAGTTATATTGAATACTAACAATAAAAAAATTATAAAAAAAGTTTGAAAAAGCAAAAAAACAACCTTCTATGCCTCATAAATGAATGATTGGTTATATTGAATACTAACAATAAAAAAAATATAAAAAAACAAAGTTTGAAAAAAAGGCAAAAAACCAACTTTATATCCGTCATAAATGAATGATTATAATAAAGCATTTCACAAACTCAAATACAATTAATCGAAATGATTTTGACAAAGTTATATATAACTAAAGAAAATAAATACATGGATAGACTAAAGAGGGGACAGATCACACTATCCTAGGTATAAGAGCGTTATCATCTTCTCCATGTTTAAATTGAAAGTGTCCATATTTTCCCCATTAGTTGTGGGAACTAAGTTTGAAACGATGAAAGTGAAAACCATTTGATCTAAGTGGGGAGTTGATTTGATGCTTAACAAGATTGGAATGATGTTGTTGTTATTTGATGGAATGAGTGGGTGCATCTAACAAGACATCTTTAGCAAATGGTGGTTGGAAGTTTTTAATATTATCTATTAGATGGACAACCTACACTTTGTCTTACAAAAAAGGAGGTTCTTACAATTTCACATTTTGAACATTGATAACATTAGAGATGCCTAGTTGATGAGAGTTTAAATGGTACGCATTCTCATTAATACGTTGAAAAATTGTATGGGGCCCATAGCACAACAGTTTGAGTCTCTTTTGTAGCTATAACCAAATGTGACCACCCACGTGAAATGAGACTAGAACTCAATAGCAATCTTGAATCTTATATCATTGTTGGGAGGTGACCATTGTTGTAGCTACTTGCAAATGTACCTAATGTGAGCTTCTAAATGAAAGAGGCAAGAATATGTTGTTCCTTTTATTGGTGTGAATTCGTTGTAGGTGAAAAAGTAATTGAAACTTCATAAGGAGAAAGGAGCTAATAACCATAATAGGAATCAAAAGGAGTTCGTTTTATTGGTGTGAATTTGTTGTAGGTGAAAAAGTAATTGGAACTTCATAAGGAGAGAGGGGTTAATTGTTGACTATTTGGGTTGGTTGTCATTGATGTCAACCCTTGAAGAAAGTCCGGTAGTGAATTCTGGTAGCACAAAGGATTGGGTAAAGGAGCCAAGTTTTTTTGATGTATAATGGTATGAGTTTTAATATATATGAAGGTAAGACTATTCTAGATGGATAGTACATATCATGTCATTTCTGGTGGTATGTGGAACGTCACATAACTTCTCACGGTTAGAGAGTTATGGCCATGTGAAGTTGGAGAACCCTCATGAGTCATCTAGAAGCCCCAAAAGGTCAAAGTAGTCAAAGTGGTTGTGAAGAAGAAATTATTTAAATAATAAAGTGAAGTGATGAGTGCACTACAAGTCAAAGTGGATACAAAAGAAATTATTTAAATAATCAAGTTAATGGAGAAATTACTAAGTGGACAAGTGGTTAGAAGTGGGTTAGCCCTAAAATAAAGAAAGTGGTTTAAGAGATTTTAGAAGTTTAATAATAAAGTGAAGTGATGAGTGTACTATAAGTCAAAGTGGATACAAAAGAAATTATTTAAATAATAAAGTTAATGGAGAAATTACTAAGTGGACAAGTGGTTAGAAGTGGGTTAGCCCTAAAATAAAGAAAGTGGTTTAAGAGATTTTAGAAGGTAACCCCTCGAGGAAGCTACATAAAAGTATAAATAAGAGGCAAGGGTTTCTCATTTCATTACAATTGAGCATATTGAATATCTACATGTGATTGAGGTAACCAAAGGGTATCTAAGGAGAATTTCAAAGGGAAGGTGAAGTCAAGAAGGGCAAAATTCAAGGGAGGATACATTATTTTGATGATGTTTTCTAAGGTATGTTATTTACGGGTCATCTCACCATTTTAGCAATAACATTTTTTCTAGAATAATTCATACCGTGAAATCTAGAGGTCATTGAGTAACCATGTCCAAGTAGATGTGATAAAAAGTTCATCTTGTGGGTCATTGTATTTTTGGAGTTACACTCCGTGGAAAATAGGGTTTGTGGTTAGTCATGAAACTAGTCTAAAACATGTGTTTCAGGTAAAAATGTCATAGCTTCTTCATAACAGATCCAAATTCAGTAAGACCAAATGTATTGGTTAGAGTAATCTATGTAGTATTATGTGTATGATTTCCAGATCTATAAAACAAATATTCTATGTGGGGCACACTCTACAAGTTCTCTCTCTAGAATAAGCCAGAATTAAGCAATGTATGTCATTTTTGCTATAACTAATTTTCTAGGAGGTTCCAAGAAGTGAAACCTAGATAAATTGCAAACAATACACTAAAGAAGATTTTGTACTAATTTTAGACCTTTATTCATTACATGTACATAGTTATGATTATTGCAAGTTAGCGTTGTTGACTAATCCAAAACTAGTCATGTGAGACTAAAGTAAAATTTGATTAAAATGCTAGTCTCTTGTTAAGGAAGGTTTGTAGGTATGTGATCATATACACCAGGTCTGTTACAGAGTTACAAATCAGATTTGGATGATGAAATTGATGAGGTCTTTTCTTTTAGGTTGAGGTACAGGTTGATGCATGGTTCAAGTTATTGATACAGGTTGTTTGGTGCAGGTTGATTAGTACAGGTTTACAGTAGTATATCTCACAGTGATAGTGTGACAGTGGTTCCATCATTCTACTTAAATTTCAAGGCGGTTGGACGGGGAAAGAAAAGGTGGTTGTATCCACCTTCTGGTTGTAGCCGAATAACATAAGGGGTTGTAGCATCCTTCTGGTTGTAGACAAAGAATTGGGGAGTTGGAGCTTCCCTCAAATTGTAGCTTGAGAAACTAGGGGATTGGAGCCTCCTTCCAGTTGTAGTTGGAAAACAAAGGAAGTTGGTGCTTCCAATGAATGTAATTCTTAAAGACATATAAGAAAAAACATTATGTGGTTTTCTCCCTCTTTGGGTTTCCACGTAAAAACACTGGTGTATTGTGTATGTGTATGATTGTTCATGTGTTCATTGTTTATTTACTCTGCAACTATTGGATTATAATGCTACATTGATATAACACTTGCATTTTGTAGTTAAAAAATATTCGATTTCTATATTATTGATTCACCCCCCCTCTCAGTAAGCCAACAATTGGTATCAGAGCAGGTTCCTTTAGAAATCAGTTTAACCATTGAAAGGTAGATCAAGGAGAGCAACAAAATGTATAAAAATAGAATACCACAATTTGATGGACAAAAGTATGCATTATGAAACAGAAGGATGAAAACATATATAAAAGCACACGGATTTGAAATTTGGCAATCAGTTGTAGATGGATACAAAGAACCAACAGTTTCACCAATAAGTGAAAAAATAATGAAACTCAGTCAAAACAATTCCAAAGCCACAAATGCACTTCTGAATGGTCTTAGTGAATCGGTATATACCAAAGTTGTACATTGTAAATCCGATAAAGAGATTTGGGACAAACTTCAAAATATTTATGAAGGATATTCAAAAGTCAAAGAAGCAAAGCTTCAAACTTACAGAAGTCAATTCGAACAACTAAAGATGAAGGAAGATGAGAATATTACAGCTTACTTCTTACGAGTCGATGAAACACTGAATGAAATCATAGGATTGGGAGAAAAAATTGAAGAATCTGTAATTGTTCAAAAGGTACTAAGATCTCTTCATATGAGATTTGATTCTAAGATATCAACACTAGAAGAAAGAGCATATCTAGACTCAATAAGCATGGAAGGACTACATGGAATCTTCACAACATATGAAATGAGAACTAAATAAGAAAATCCAGATATAAAAGAAACAACTTTCAAAGCATCCAAAAAGTCAAAGAAAAAGAAAAAGGAAAAAGAACATAGAAATAACAGTGACATCTCAGAAGATGATGAAGAAGCGGCCAACTTTGTCAGAATATTGAACACGAGAACTAATGACAAATATAAAGGTAAACTTTCATTGATTTGTTTTAATAGTGATGGTATTGGTCATTTTGCTAACAAATGTCCTCATTATAAAAATAAGAGGAATGATGAAGATTACTCAAATAGAAAACAAACATATAAAGGAAAAATAAACATAATAAAGCTTTCAAGAAAAGCTTATGCCCCAAAGAAGACATCTCATCATCAGATCAAGATGAAGTTAGTGACAATGAGACAAAAAGAGTTTTATTCATGGAAGTATAAGACTCTGATAAAGAAGACACCGAAGAAGAATATGAAGAGGCATAAGTTGACTACCAAAAATAATTGTTGAGTGTCATAGAAGTTATAAGAAGAGAAAAGAAGAAGAACAAGAAATTACAAGTAGAACTAGACAAGAAAGAAGACACTCAAGAACTAGAACAAATGATCATGAAATTGAAGGTTCAAATAGAAGAAGACAAAATAATTAAAGAAGCACTCAAGAACAGTTAGAAGAAAGAAACAAGATCATTGGAAATTTGGAAGCAAAGATTGTCACATTGAGAAAGGACCTTCAAAAGAAAAATATGTAGAACAACTCAAACGTTTTGGATGACATTATCAATAGTCAAAAGCATCATCGTGACAAGTCCAGACTTGGGTTCAATCAGACAGAAAATGGATTAAGCTCCAAAGAAACAAAACAAGAAAGATACCCAAAAAGCTATGCAGAAACAATCAAAGGGGATAGGAAGATTACAGAGACACTCCTCCAACAAGAATATTCAAACTTTAGAAACAACGATTGACAAAAAAGATAGTCCTCGGGAAGAAGAATGATTCATAAGAGTAACTCCTTTAAGAAAATATTCAACTCCCAGGTATCAAACTATATATTTTGCTTTATGTTATGCATGCAATAATTTTGGAGATAAAGGTGTAAATCGCAGAGATAATAGGAGAAACATAAACAAATTTGAAAGTCATACACAAAATGGTTATCCAAGAAGGCCTAGTGAAACATAAAGAAGAAGCTACAACAAATTTGAATCATTGAGCACTGAAGTGGAATGCTACAAGTGCAACAACTTTGGACACATGGTTAAAGATTTTAGAATGATAGTCCCTCCTAGAGAACAACAACAGAACAACAACAGTCCCAGATGGGAACCTCAAAAGAGAACATGGATAAGAAAGAAGAATCGGTATAGCAATGAAGAATGCACACTCACTCTACAAGCTAAGAAGAAGAAACATGGTTGGTATGTTGACATTGGCTATTCAAAACACATGACAGGTGATAAAGACGGGTTTCTTACATTAAGAAAGGAAATAGATGGACCAGTCTCCTTGGGAAATGATGATTCAGCTAAAAGCATTGGAAAAACCACAGTCAGAATTGGAAACAAGAATACCAAGGAAGGAAATGTTCTACTAGTAGAAGATATGAAACACAATCTTCTAAGTGTAAGTCAAATGTGTGACCAAGGTCATAAAATTACTTTCAATTCAAAGAAGTGTGAGATAAGAAAAGAAGGTTCAGGAAAATTGATTGCAACAACTATAAGAACTCCAAACAACATATATGTATTAAGTGAAATTGGAAATGAAAAGTGTTTTCTAGGAAAGGAAGATGAAGGTTGGCTATGGCTTAAAAGAATGGGTCACATACACTTTGATAACCTTGTCAAAGTCAACAAAAATGAAGCAGTTAGAGAAATGCCCCAGATCGCGAAACCAACCAACACTTTATGCAAACATTTTCAACAAGGAAGGTAAACAAAGACCATGTTCAAATCAAAGGAATATTCAACTACAAGACCACTGAAAATTGTGCATATTGATCTAGTTGGACCAACTACAACAAAGGGTTTAAAAGATGAGATATACTTTATGTTATTAGTTGATGATTATACAAGAATGACTGCAGTTTTATTTCTCATGAATAAGTCAGAAGCTTTTGAAAACTTCAAGATCTACAAGGAAATGGTTGAAAATGAAATGGATTCAAAAATCAAATGTTTGAGATCTGATAATGGAGAAGAGTCCACTTCAATGGAATTTATGGAGTACTACAACATACAAAGAATAAAAAGAAAATTATTTGTTGCTAGGACACCTCAACAGAATAGAGTTGTTGAAAGAAAGAATAAGACAATACAGGAAATGGCTCAAACAATGATAATGGATTTCAAATTGACAGATATTTTTTGGACACGTGTAATGCATACAATAATTCACATTCAAAACAGATTAATGCTCATAAACAACAATGACAAAACTCCCTACGAGCTATGGAAAGGAAGACCAACAAATGTGAATCACTTTACAGTATTTGGAAGCAAATGTTACATCAAAAGAGAAGATGGCAGAATGAGAAAGTTTGACTTTCGTGTGGACAAATGAGTACTTGTTGGTTACTCAAGTACAAGTAAAGAATACAAGTGTTACAATATGAGGTTGAACAAAGTTGTGGAAAGAATCAATGTAACAATTGATGAAACACGTGGACGAGAATTAAAGGAAGAATAAAATGAATCAATGGAACAACTTTATGAAGAAGAAATAAAAAATGAAGAAGAAGTAGAAGTGGAAGATGAAGAGGATAAGATAGAAGTAGAAGAGCAAGTTCAACAAGTGCCTCCAAATATACCTAGAAAATGAGTACATAAGGATCATTCTTCATATCAGATTATCGGAAACAAGAATGCAGGAGTTGATACTAGAAGAAGAATTCGTTCACCATAACAAATGCACCTAGCACTTTTATCTACGATTGAACCAAACAGTTTTGAAGAGGCCATCAAGGATGAATTTTGGAATAAGGCCATGGATGAAGAATTGTATCAAATAGAGAAGAATGAAACTTGAGAATTGGTTCCAAGAGCAAAGAATAAGAATGTGATTGGCACAAAGTGGCTTTCCAGAAATAAATTGAATGAATATGGACAGGTTACAAGGAACAAAGCTAGATTAATATGAAAATGATACGCACAGGTTGAAGGAATTGACTTTGAAGAGACATTTTCCTCGGTTTCCATAATGGAAACAATCTAGCTTATGCATGTTCCAAGAATATCAAAGTGTGTCAAATGGATGTGGAATCATTTTTTCTAAATGGGGAACTTGAAGAATAAGTCTACATTGAACAACTAGAAGGATTTTAGTTGTTAGAGAACGCAGATTATGTGTGTAAATTGAAGAAGGCCTTGTATGGTCTAAAACAGGCTCCTAGAACATGACACTCTAGACTAGATAAATATCTACAACGGGCAGGGTTCAGAAAAGGAAGTGAAAACAACAACCTCTACATCAAGGTAACTCAAGATAGTATCTTATTAATTGAAGTTTATGTTGATGATATTATTTTTTGAAGTACTAATGACAGGTTAAGCCAGAAATTTGCAAAGGATATGTAGAATGAATTTGAAATTTCATTACTTGGAGAACTAACCTTCTTTCTGGGTCTTTAGATATGTCAAAGCAACCAATAATTTTTTAATTCTCAAACTAAGTATATCATAGAAATGCTAAAGAAGTTCAGAATGGAAGATTGCAAACCAGTTACCACACCTATGAAAAACAATTGCATGTTGAGCAAAGATGATGATTCAAAGTCTACAGACCAGAGGAAATACAGGTCAATGATTGGTAGCTTACTATATGTGAGAGCATCCAAAATAGATGTAATGAAGACAGTTGGACAGGTGGCACGATTTCAAACAGCACCAAAGGAATCACATGTCGTAGCAGTGAAGAGGATTTTCAGATATATCAAAGCAACATAAGAGTTTGGATTATGGTATCTGAAAGGAAATGATCTATCACTTATTACATACACAGATGCAGATTGGATAGGTTACATTGATGATCGACGAAGCACAGTGGAGTAGCATTCTACTTGGGTGAGTGTTTAGTATTTTGGATAAGCAAGAAACAATCATCAATATCTTTATCTACAGTCGAAGCAGAGTATATTGCAGAAACTGGATGTTGTACACAGGTTCTATGGATGAAACAAACTATGACAGATATATAGGTTGAGTATGATGAGCCCATTCCAATCTATTGTGATAATACAAGCACCACCAGTATCTCAAATAACCCTGTGATGCACTCCAAGACAAAGAACATTCCAATCAAGTATTACTTTCTACAGGAACAAGTTGCAGAGAACAATATCAGAGTTGAATATGTGGGCAAAAAAGAACAAGTGGCATAAATCTTTAGAAAACCACTTCCAAGGGAATCCTTTGAGTATCTTCACCAAAGACTCAGAGTAATTTATACTCAAAAATGAATTCTTTTGAATGCTTATCTTATATGTCTTATATTTACACGAGGAAGCACCATAAATAGGACAGTTCAGGTTGGGAGATCATTTTTCAGGAAGAGTTAAGTCAGGGGGAGTATCCCCAAGGACAGTTCAGTTGGGGGGAGCAACCCCAGATGGACATATACATTTTCCCTTGATGACAAAGGGGGAGAGATTTATCAGATGCAAAGGAAAATGTTTAGAGAAAGAGCATAGAGGCATGGTTCCAGGGGGAGCGATAGTCACAGGGGGAGCATGACTGATATGTCTTCAATATTGCATCAAAGTGTTTCCATCAATGCCAAAGGGGGATATTTTTGTATTATTTGGGTTGGTTGTCATTGATGTCAACACTTGAAGAAAGTCTGGTAGATAATTTCGGTAGCACAAAGGTTTGGGTAATGAACCCAAGTTTGTTTGATGTATAATGGTATGAGTTTTAATATATATGAAGTTAATACTATTCTATATGGATAGTACATTTCATGCCATTTTCGGTGGTATGTGGAACGTCACATAACTCCTCACGGTTAGAGAGTTATGTCCATGTGAAGTTGGAGAACCCTCATGAGTCATCTAGAAGCCCCAAAAGGTCAAAGTAGTCAAAGTGGTTGCAAAGAAGAAATTATTTAAATAATAAAGTGAAGTGATGAGTTTACTATAAGTCAAAGTGGATACAAAAGAAATTATTTAAATAATAAATTTAATGGAGAAATTACTAAGTGGACAAGTGGTTAGAAGTGGGTTTGCCCTAAAACAAGGAAAGTGGTTTAAGACATTTTAGAAGGTAAATAATAAAGAGAAGTGATGAGTGTACTATAAGTCAATGTGGATACAAAAGAAATTATTTAAATAATAAATTTAATGGATAAATTACTAAGTGGACAAGTGGTTAGAAGTGGGTTATCCCTAGAATAAGGAAAATGGTTTAAGATGGTTAGAAGGTAACCCCTTGAGGAAGCTACATAAAAGTATAAATAAGAGGAAATGGTCTCTCATTTAATTAAAATTGATCATATTGAATATTTACAAGTGACCGAGGTAACCAAAGGATATCTAAGGAGAATTTCAGAGGGAAGGTGAAGTAAAGAAGGTCGAAATTCAAGGGAGGATAAATTATTTTGATGATGCTTTCTAAGGTATGTTATTTACAGGTCGTCTCACCATTTTTGCAATAAATTTTTTTCTAGAATGATTCATACTGCGAAATCTAGAGGACGTTGAGGAAACATATCCAAGTAGGTGTGATAAAAAATTTAGCTTGTGGGTCGTTTTATTTTTGGAGTTACACTCTGTGGAAAATAGGGTTTGTGGCTAGTCCTAGAACTAGTCTAAAACATGTGTTTAGGGTAAAAATTCCATAACTTCTTCATAACAGATCTAAATTTAGTAAGACAAAATGTATTGGTTATAGTACAGTCTTTAGTATTATGTGTACCATTTTTATATCCATACAACAAATATTATGTGCGGGGAACGCTCTACAAGTTCTCTCTCTAGAATAATCCAAAATTCAGCAAGGTATGCCATTTTTGTTATAAATCATTTTCTGGGAGGTTCCAAGAAGTGAAACCTGGAGAAATTGCATACAAGACACTAAAGAACACTGTGTACTATTTTTATACCTTTATTCATTATAGGTACATGGTTATGATTATTGCAAGTTAGGGTTGTTGACTAATCCAAAACTAGTCATGTGAAACTAAAGTAAAATTTGATGAAAATGCTAGTCTCTTGTTAAGGAAGGTTTGTAGGTATGTGATCATATACAACAGGTCTGTTACAGAGTTACAAATTATATTTGGATGATGGAATTGATGTGGGTTTTTTGTTGAGTTTGAGGTACAGGTTGATGCATGGTTCATGTTATTGGTGCAGGTTGATTGGTATAGGTTTACAACAGTATATCTTACAGAGATAGTGTGACAGTGGTTCCATAATTATACTTATATTTTAGGGCGGTTGGACGAGGCAAGGACATGTGGTTGTAGCCACCTTCTGGTTGTAGTTGGAGAACATAGGGGGTTGTAGCCTCGTTTTGGTTGTATCCATAGAACTGGGGAGTTGGAGCTTCCCTTAGGCTATAGCCTGAGAAACTAGGGGGTTGGAGCCTCCTTCCAGTTGCAACTAGAAAACAAAGGAAGTTGGTGCTTCCAATGAATGTAATTCTTAAAGACATACAAGAAAAAACATTACGTGGTTTTCTCTCAATTTGGGTTTCCACGTAAAAACATTGGTGTACCGTGTATGTGTATGATTGCTCATGTGTTCATTGTTTATTTACTCTGCAACTATTGGATGATAATGCTACATTGATATAACACTTGAAGTTTATGGTTAAAAATGATTCAATTGCTCTATTACTGATTCACCCCCCCTCTCAATAATCCAAGACTAATAACCATAATAGGCATCAAAAAGAGAAAACCTAATGGAGGCATTAATAGATTATTTTAGCTATGTTGTAAAACATGAAATTAAGTGTCCCATTTCTTTTTTGGGCGTAGTATAGATGTAGATCATGCAACATTGTAGAAAAAATGAAACCAAATATGAGTGAAGAATAATTGATTACTTCATTATGTAGTGGTGGTTTTGGTACATGGTTCAAAGATAGCCGTTCTCGAAAGACAACAAACAACTACAAGAATACAATCATTCTTATGAAGATCCATGGTTGACCCACTCGTAAAATAAAGAGAGATAGACTCCCATGGGTGTGAGAGATAGACTCCCATGAGATAGACTCCCATGGGTGTGAAGGAAGGGTTGTACACACCTTGTTTGTGGTGAGTAGGCTTGCTACTATTGTAGAGAAACATTGGAGAATAGAGGACTCAATGTGGCATTGCATGGATGGCCCAAAAACTTGTTTCTGTAGATTTTGGAGGGTTTTTCTTTGCTAAAATGACCACCATAGGAAGAATCACGAGCTTCATGGATTAAAGGGTGGTGATTTGGAGTCTAAGGTACACAAAGAAAATTAAATTGATACATCCAACCATCATGAACAACATAACCTAGAAAAGGGGTCTTATTGATTTTAGTGGGATGATGGGCCATGAGCCATATGAGACAAAGAAAATGATCATTAACATACAAAGGTTTCCAGTATTCATAGGAATAACAATGTATATTGAGGATTTTTAGTACTTGAATAGCGGGTGACTCAACATATCAACAACTTTATACAAAATCCCCCTTTTATACTTGATCATGAGATGAAATTGATGTATATAAGATCCCATTTGAGATGGCATTGTTATTGAATCTTTGACTAGGAGTTGAGAAAAATTAATGGATAATGATTAGTGTGCATGATGGCTTATTTTCCTAGAATTTAATGGTGTTTCTATTTCGATGTTACACCATGGCATAAAATTATTTGTCTTATGTACTATATCACATCTTCGCTTCATTCAATATCTCAAAATGGTAAGCTGTGAGGTGGTCTCCCTATTTAAGAATCCCACCAATGACATAATGGGATGCATCTATTTATATTTTAAAAGGTTTCTACAAATATAGAATATGGAAGAATTAGAGTTTGTTGGTCTAAAGCAGATAAAACATGAGGTGCACATGTTATAAATGCTCATCATAGGAACAATTGAATATAACGATGTCATTAAGTATATGACAAAGAATATGCCTAGATAAGGACTAAATATATCATTAATCAATCTCATGAATGTGATGGGGGTATTTGTGATCCCAAAAGGGATGAAAAACAACTCAAATAAGCCAAATTTGGTGGTGAACGATATCTTCTAGGTGTTTAGGGAATTCATATAGAATTGTTGATAACTTATTGTGAGGTCCAACTTTGTGAATTATTTAACACCGCGAATGTGGTTCAACAAATCATGTACTCACGGTAATGGATACTAGTTCTTGATCATGACCTTACTGAGAACCCTATAGTTCATGACCAAACACATTTATTTAGAGTTATTTCTTGGGTTAAGGAGCATGAGAGATCCATAAGGAGACATGCTAGGTTAAATGTGGCTAAATTCCAACAAAAAGTGGAGCTTGAATTCCATATCAGTAGCCTCATGAGGAGCAAGGAAATATGTTGGAGCATTAGGGATGCAAGCTCCAAAGACTAAGTAATAGAATGTTGAGCATAATGAGTCAGCAAAAAGCCATTTAGGGGAATGTTGATATATAAAAAATCTTCAAAGAGAGGCTGCATAGCTAGAGGAGTGAGTTCCATGATAGTATTAGGTTTAATAAGATGGACTGCACAATGGGAAATACACTTGTAGAGGTTGAACTCAATCACAATAGCATGGCCATATAGAGCATAAGTATGCTAATTTTTTACATGTTTGGTTGACTTATAAATATTTTGAGAGGAATAATAAATGGCATGTTGATTATGTTGATAGGAAATACCCAAGAGCATATCCAAGAACTAAATCTAGGAAACATTAAAATCTATCTTCTCATGAAAAGAACCAATGGAAAATGTAATGGAACAACACTTAGTTACCCAAAGATAGGGCCTATCCATTTGCATCCAACCCACCTGATAAGGTGAGGGATGATCAATAGTTGGTAGATAAAGACAAGTGATAATGTCTCGAGAGACATATATTTTTCACTTCCATTTTTAAGGATCATGGAAGCAATATGATCTTTGATTTCACAATTATGGCTAAATAAGAGGTCAATGGGGAGGGTGGCCAAATAATTTGTCATGAGAAGGAGATTGGGATCCAAGATTATGGAATTAGAAAGATGAATAACTTCAACATCTAGTGTAGCAATAATGAGGGTGATTGTATCAAGGAATTCCATGGAGGGATTTTCAATATATAAGGAGTTTTAAAGATTTTTTCATTATAGAGTGTGGAACTTAGTTGTAGAATGGGTAACAGTCTTGTGAAAGGTGAACAATCATCCTCGACATGAGGAAGAGGGTGAACCAACAACAAACTTATTGGCTCCAGGAAGCAAGGATGATTTTAGGGGCTAAATTTCACTCCTGGCCTAATTTTCCATGGTTTTTCCCAAAAAGCGATTTGCCATTCTAAAAATGATTTTCCCAAATTCTATACGATAAAATTATTTTACCTTAAAAATCACCAAAATTTTATAGAAACTATATAAAATCCATAGAAATTTGAATATTTTTACAAAAATATTGCCAAACATTTATAGTTTGCATATGAAGGATTAGTAATATTTGTCAAGGTTTATACATTTTAAAGTAAATTTCCATCCTTAAAATCATCCCTCCGAGGAAGGAGGCTCTACAAGGAAAACATCTTGTACTAGAGGTTTTTGCAGACATTTTTAATGTTACAAGATTCGATTTTTTTTTCAAAAAAACCTCTGCTATTCATAGTGGAAGTTTTAGCAAAGGTTTCAACAGATGTTCCATGTAACCAATTTTTGTTTGGGTGGGAAGAGGTTTTATTGGAGGAAGTTTTGTCGGTGCTTGTATTTTTCAAACATATTGGTGTGTTGTTATGTAAATGACACTAGTGTGTACACAAATTTGAAAAGAATCAATGCCTTTACAATTAGTACGCACATGTACACCTCTTTTTTGTATGCATCATCGATGCTTTGTATTTTTATGTATGCATGAGTTCATATTTTTTGTTTCATGTACCACATATGCTCGTATAAATATTATGGACTAGGTCATTCTTTTTGTTTTATGTCACAGTAGTACCATGTGCATTGGAGGTAAGTGAAATATCGAACATTTGAGGTGAGATGTCGGTGCCATCCTATGTACTAAGCACCAATGTGTATATTATATGTAAAGCACTAGTGCATATATCATATGTAAAAAAATATTGCCTATTATAATAATTCCTACCATAGTATTTTGAAACAATGAATATAATAGTATCTTATGTCATTTAAAGTAGCATTGTCTTTTTTACAATTTTTAGCATCAGTTCTTCATTTTAATTAATAGGAACTAATGCATATAAATAATAAAAAAACATCGTTTACTGAGTTCAAAAGAATACAGTGCATTCATATGTATATATTTAAATATTTTTTTCTTTTACAAATTTCCAATTAATCATCTAGAAATCAATTATCTTTTTATAATAATATTGATTGTTATATCTTTGTTATTGTGTTTTGATATAATAATTATATTAATGGGTTATATATTAATTAATTAATTAACAATAAAATATTTTAGAGTGTTAAACAATGCAATAAAATAAGAAACCAATTTTGTTATATATGAATAAGTGACCCATCATCATATAAAATGGGACAACATAAAGGCCGACGATAATCAAAATGCAACCAATAATGTAATTGTTACATTTATTGGTAATATGTCCTCATGAAATTGGGACAATATGTTGAGTGCATTTAACAAAAGCCCTGATATTCACAAACAAATATTCCAAAACATACAATGTGTAGTAACATTCAACTACATTGATTGTCATTCATCACTTGAACTGTTGTCATCACTCGAGTTGTGTGCATGCCTCATTTCTTCATCACTTGTAGGCGATATAGTACTTTGGTCATTTAACTTAATGTTTTCTTGATTGGCTTGTTTTTATGTTCCAATTGTTCATGTTTTATATACAAACATAGAAATAAGGTGTAATAAGTATATCTACATTTATATATATAGTATAATATACATGATTGCATGAATTAAAAAGTGTACCACAGTAGCAAGCATTTCATAAACAATACACATTTTTTCCAAGCCAGGTTACATGTTATCTCTCAAAATATCTTATGTTGGCTACACTTGGTTGACTATTCTTTATATGTTAGCACCTATTATAAGACATCCATGGATGAGTGTAAATTAATTATTTAAATATAAATATCACAATGAACATAAAACTTTATGTAAGACCGAAAACACAAGTACTCACAAACTTTGTGATCAACCCTTTTATTCATTGTCGTTTACATCGGATTTAATTATCGCATGAAATATTAATTTTCAATTGTTTTGTTGCAAAAATGAAAAAAAGAAAAACCTACAAATATTGGATTTCCCCACTAGCATGTATTGGTTTCCGCCTTGTTTGTCCCTTGGAGTTTGCGTGACACGCCTTACCAACACACATTATTAATTTAAACATATAGATAATTCAAATATATTAAATTTTTAATACACCTTAAAGAACTTGTCTTGTTCTCTTGTTGGGATGAGCTAGCACTGTGCTCACTAAAGTAAATTGTTTTCCTTGAACTTGTATTGGATATCTTCTATAAAAAAAAAAATCTAGGAATCATCAAATGTAAAATTTACGAAATGTTTGTTAAAAAATAAGATTTTGGTGCAGACAATCAAATAGTTAAGAATATGTATACGTACCAGCATATGATAATTGTGCTCTTACAAATTCAAAAACAATTTTTTTACAAATTGTTATATTCTCATGGTGTTCTATAAATTAATTGAAGCAATGATACCTCATTAATGTTTACTGCACACGACCGAACCCATAAACAAATTTAAAAGAGGACAATTGACAAGAAAATGAGCACTCGGGTGCTACTCATGTATAGTGCACACCGCTAATAGTTGTGAAAGCATTTTTTTAAAAGAAAATTGATAGTGAGAGGGTTTGGGATCCTATGTAATGAGTGGTCTCATTGCAAGGGATACCAAATGCCCCATATACAAGTAAAGAATCCCTATAAAAATATATTGCTTAAAAAAATTATAGTTGTGAAAGATAGAGAAGGAAACCAAGACAAACAACAAGGAAGATAAGGCTTCCAATGTCAAATGTAACTTTGAAACCCTTTTATTTTTTTGAGAATGCACTAAAAATTATTTGACTCAAATAGGAAAAAGATTGATATGATCAATAGAATGCAATCACATACCTGAAATTTCTCCTTTGCAAATTTGCATGTTATCTATGATGATCCCTTACAAATTTGACCCTTCAAAAAAATCTACCCACTCCAAAGTTTTTGTTGGAAAATCTCTCTTGTAGAAATACCCCCTATAACTTTGATAAAATATTGAAATAATCATTATGGTTTTTGTAACACCCCATTTTTTATCCCTTAATTAAATTGTAATTAATTATGATTGGTAATGATGTTATCTCATTGTGGAGATATTGTTACCATGGCATAGTAATCTAAACATTGTAAATTGTATTATTGTGTAATATAAAAGGCAAACAACTAACTGAAGGATCGAGCACTAGTACTGGTCATGATACCACTAGAGGGATTAGTGAGGGGTCATAGAAGAGATTCAATGTTGTTAGGGACCCCAGGCCACCTTGTTGAATTATTTTGGGGGAAATAACCCTTATTTCCCTCTAGCTTAAAGTTGAAACCAATCATTTATGGAAGTATGGTTGGGAAGTTGAGAAATTACCTCCCACATAAATGTATGGGATTAATGGATCGGTACGTCCATGGAAAATCATGGATCACCCAGCTATATGGGAGAGGACTTGAGAAATTTCTTAAGAGGAGAAATGATAGGCGCACATGGGATGAGATAGAAAAAAATGGTAGAAAAGGAAAGAGTGTGGAGGAGGACTAAACGATGCATGAGAATAGACTGCCAAGAGTTATGGGAGAACCCACATGTGGAGTAGATAGGAATGATTTTTAGAGAAATAGTGTTTGCATGGTTTGTCTGAGAAACTGAAAACCCAACCTGAGTTGATAGGGTTGCGATCTGTATGCTGGGAGGAAATATGATGAACATCGTGGAGGCCCTAAAAATGGTAGGTGAAAGGATTTCTAACCCGTGGTTCTGTGAAGGAGAGTGGCCTTCACGTTTCCAAGTTTCTCTATGAGTCTGAGAGGATTTCCTAGTGGTATCATGGCTTGCCACGGGGGTGGCCAGATTGCATATATCTTGTGCATATGAGCCTATGGTTGGGTGGAAATGTGTTCACCCTGAGTTACTTGTTTTGGCCAACATTATTCGAACAAACAAGTGCACACTGACACTTAATTGCTTAATTCTTTTTCATCATGTAATACTTTTATTAGCTGTGAAATCTATGAAATTGTTTAGGATTCTAAATAAAAGTCAAGAGAGATAGAAGGAATGTGTGTGTATGTTTCTCTTTGCATGCTTGTGCTATTTACTAGTTATTATCTGTGGTGTTGTATGATGAATGAGGAGATTTGATAAGGTTTGTAATTTTCATAGTTTAATCTCTGTGTTTTAATTTCCTAGTTATTTAACTTATGGGAACATGCTTTAAATAAAACCCTCACACATATCCTGAACTCTAAGAATTAATTAATTGGTACATGGGATTATGCTCCCTATATGTTTTAAATTTCTCCATATTGTACTTGTCCCCTTTGAAATATAGTAACCATGTCTTGGCATGAGTTATAGAGTGGGTTCCTTGAGGGCTTCCTTACCTCAGTTGCTTGAATGTTTTAGTCTTAGATTCATAAATCCAAGCTTTTCATATGCCAATGCCTAGTGAAATCCTAGATCACTGGATATTATATGGGAAAGGTTCCAAGGTAACGTCCCGACCCCTTTTCCCTTTGCTATATTATGAATCAGAGGAAGTCTAAGGCACATGTAGATGATGTCATGATGAAATATGGGGTCGGGTGTTGATTGGATCCACCAATTGGAAGTGGACAAGTGTCGAAATTGTGTTGGACTGGGCCAAGGAGACTTGTATCGCCATTTAAGAAGAGGTTAAAATTTCAGTCGTTGGATTTGCAGATTGACGGATATGGGTTATCAATCTCACCATATTGCGAGGCTCTATGCCAAGATTCGGATCCATAAATCCATACATGCATCATTATAAATAAATTGCCTTTGTGAAAGTCTTGAATCCTAGATCCTGGATCGGTCAAGATTTCGTTCAAGGTTCAGACCTTCTTTTCTTTGAAAAATTATGAACCAGAGGAGTTGGGGCAAGTTTCAATCATGTCGGGGAAGATTTGTCATGGTAGGTAGTGGTTTGAATACCACAAGGGGTTGACAGGTGTCAACTAAGAATTGGAGAAGACTCAGGGTAGGCTTGTTGATGGGCATGAATCCTTTGTCTAGTACCCTTTAACCTCACTTGTCAAATCATAGGGGTAGTTGATCTCAAGCATCCGATATATATTGAGCATAGGTTTTGGATGTAATTGGAGTTTCAAATCCCAGATGTCCTAAAATCCAGAAGTTTGCATTAAGTCATTTATGAGAAATCCTGAATCCCTGTATGTCAGATTGGGCAGTGATCCATGGCACGATTCCACGTCGAAAGTCTAGCCTTTGTGTGTGGGGACTTTGTGTTTGAGTCCCCATGTCATGCATTGAATGGACTATTATACTTATAGGATTGGGCCATGTGACATTTATGACATCATATCCAGAAATCTAAAACTTCACATAATCTGCATTTTGGGAAATATCGAATCCTAAATTGTTGGATATGGGAAGGTTCCAACACAGAGTTATATCAGAGGCTTGGAGGACATGGGGAAGAAAACCTCCATGTGTCATGCCACATCATCAGTCACATGTCATGCCATGTCCTCTTATTTGTATGAAACTGGCAGGTTAGTTGCTATGTCAACCTAATGTCCAACCAAGTTATGATGAGTCATGCTAGGTTTGATGCCACTTCATCTTCCATGTCAAATATTTTTATCTAGAACATCCAACATTTGGAAGAAATTGTTGGCAATATCCCTTTGGAAGCCCAGATGCCTAGATGCTTCTAGGTTTCATGTCATGATTCCAAAGCAATCTCAGGAGGGGATTGCAACCCCAAATGTCCAAACCCTCTAGTATCCAAAAGTTTTTTTTGTGTCAAGCATTTGGTAATCATGGATGCCCGGATTCTCGGATGCGTCAAGGTTCTTTGTCAGGGTTCTACGTCTTGATATGGATTTGTATTTAGCAGGGACTGTTGGGATCATTCGAATCCTGAATTATGATTTTTTTAAGGTTTTAGGGTAGGGTTACAGGGACCGAGTTATCCAAATATCCAGATATTCAGTCATCTAGAAGTTTTCAAGTGTTGATTTATGGGGAAATATGGATTCCCAAATTTCCAAATCTTGTCTGGTTCCACCTCTGAATTCCACCTATTGGCTTGTGTCTTATGCTCATCGACCATTGGCCAAGACATGCCACATAATGGGTTATGTGTTTTGCCCCCTCAATTCCTGAGTCATGCCACACTAGAGGGTACAAATGACATGGATCTATGTGGGTATGAGGTGGATTTGGGCAAGATAATCCTGAGAACTTTAAGAGGCCATACCTTTCAATCTAGAACTCAAATTTGAGAATAATTATAGTCATTAGAAAGATATTGATAATCAAAACTGACTTATTCTCATAATTGGTTTTAGAGGTACCGTTGAGCCTCAAGGTTCATTTAGGGAGATTCTCGAAATCACAAAACAAGCCATGTTTTCATAAGACTTAACCTTGTTCCTCATTGTAAGTTGACTTTCCTTCAACATGACCAGGAGCATTGTTGATCGTTTTATGGGAGGGAGAAGTGAAAAAAAATGCACCTACGCCCTCAAGGCATCGACCTTAAGAAATCTCCAATGTAAGTCTCAAGCAGTAAAGGAAGCTATGATAACATAACGATTTTTTCAGGAAAAATTCTCTGAGTCAACTGAAGATAAAATTGAAGAGATGGAAGATAGGGTAAAACAAAATAAGCATCCTTTGAGTGAAAACCGAGTTTTAGAAGAGCTTGAGGGGTGGTTCCATGACTCCATCTTCTCTCGTACCCGCGATACAAATTCTTCTAGGATCACAGGAACTTATTAACTAGTTAAAGATTTAATATCTCAGACCGTGAAAAAATAGGAGGAACAACATCAATATATTTTCCACACAATAAGGATATTTGAAGAGAAATTTTAAGAAATCTTTAAATACTTTTTAAGAATTGGAATATCTGTCTCTGAAGTTAATAAGGAAGTTGAGGTTACTACCCACAAGCACAATTCACAGGTTTTAAAAGGAGCACAAGAAAATCCAGTCACTCTTAATAAAGATTCACAACTATCAAGCTCGAAATTGAAGAAGACAAAGAAAAATAAGGAGTCAAAGAGAGACTCTTGAGAACACAATGTGAAAATAATTATGTGTTTTTTTAGTTTAAAAAGAATAGATATATCAATTATTACATTTAAAATGGTATTCACATAGTAAAAGTGAAATTGGTACATTCATTGGAAATCACAAATATCTTGTGGCTTAATCTCCACAACCTTTTACTAGTTTATTTCAAATAATTATACATGATTGGTTTATTTGTTGCATTTTTCAAATAATTTGTTTGTGAACATATCTTTTAAATGCGTACATATAAGTTATAAAGATTTACATTTTAGAATAATTCAAATAATTAAATAATTATAAATATTTAAATAATTTTAATAGTTAAATTATTATTTTTAAAATAAACTTAATATTATAAAATAAATTAAATTGATCTTTATAAAAAAAAATCAATCAACTCACTTTTGTAGTATAACTCAAAAAATAATTTTATAATTAAAATATTAGTTTTATAACCGAAGTATTAAGTGCATAAAAATATTAAACCATTCAATTTTGTATGGCTTTTTTTAACCACTTAAGTTCCATAACATTTGAATAATCTATAATAAATTATTTTTATAATTTTTGAAAACTCAAAATTTTACAAAGAGAAAATATAGTTATTGAAATGATAAAATGAAATAAACATATTATAACTAGGTTTCATCTCTATTACACTTTTGCCGTGCCAAGAGTAAGTTACACTTTTAATTTATGAATTAAAAAAATAAAAAAATAAAATTACAGCATAACCTAATTTGATTTATAAATGTATTGGAATAACAATTAAAAAAATGTTTATAAAAAAATTATAATTGGATCATAGTAAATTAATTGGAATAGATTTCAATTTTTGTCAACATTTGTTGATGATGATGATTAACATTCATTTAGATCGAATTGCACTAAATAAGAATATAAGAGATTACTTGGAATTCTTTAGGATTTTATTTCTATGCTTGAAAATCATTAAGAGAAGTGTTCCAACATCACCATAGTTTTCTTGAGTAAAAAGGTTAATAAGGTTGGTAGTGTGAGAAATGCTTTGAAATTGAGATCTAATCTAAGTGAAATTGTTTTTTATCTTCAACCCTCTTAGTGTCATAAATGTGAACTCTTTCATCCGATGGTGTTTTTGGAATTGACCAACTCCTTGTTTTACTATGAAGCTCATGAGATTTTTTTTCTTATTTTAGCAATGTTTATTTTCTTCTTTATACTTGATCACCTCCTTATAATATATTAATTTTATTTTTACCTCTAACTCTTTATTATGCCACAATTTCTTCTTAAATTCTATTGTAATTTAATATTTTTAATATTATCCTTATTCTGCAATATGATCTATTCCTTTATTCCTCAATGGTTTAGTCAAGACTAGACATCTTTATGTCATCCGTGCCTAATCCTAAAGTGGTTTTAACTATAACTTGAAGCAATTTTAAGAACAATTTTTTCCTCCATATTTTTTAACTTGTTGTGTTGGACTTTCTGCATAATTTAACCAGGTAGACCCCATGAAGGATTTCTTCAACCACTGGGCATCTAGTGAAGTTGTTGTCCATAGAGGAGCTACTGGAGCTTACAAAATTATTCCATGGAGAAAAATTATGTATGCTTACAAAATTTTATTCCACGATTATAAAAAAAAAAAACTTAAACTAAATTGCATGAAGATTATGTACCTGGTAATTGGAACTACTCCTATCTGAACTACTAGATAATTCATCACATTTGATCCTCTATGTGCACAACTAAGTTGTAGTTTCAATAAATAAGTATGAACAACTAGATAATTCATCACATTTGATCTTCCATGCCCATAAATAAGTTGTAGATTTAATAAATAGGTAAGACATGTGTTTATAAACTCCATATAAATAAGATTATATTATATAAAAATAATGATAATTTTTATATTATATAAAAAACTCTATATAAATAAGTTTATATTATATAAAAATAATTCTCTCAATTACATGTCCTCGCGTTACCGACGCGATCAGAGCCGCGCATACGCCACCTACTGCTTGACTTTCGCTTCCGCCATGTCACGGGGGAGAGGAAAGCCAAGAACACTGCTATTTTGGAGCATTCTCTTTTGATTTTGAATGAATTCATGGCGGTCCATTCCATATACCATCTAGAATTGAGCTAGAGTATGAGTTCCAGGTTTGGTTTGCTGGTAAATGTCTTCCTGTGGCCTTTCAGTAAAAAATAATAGTTTCAAGTAAATCAAAAAAACATTTTATAGTTGTTAGAATAACCCATGAGGGTGTAAACCAATTGATTTGTCTAGGGTTTAGTATCCCATCAGGTCTCAGGTTCAAACCTGACTCGGAAAGATTAAGGGTGAAAGCTATTTGTAAGAGAATTAACCTGTCCCTCCGTACCCTAGCTTGATGGAAAAACATGATACATACTAGAATATAAATTTTTATATTTAAATAGCCTATGTTATGATTTTTACAACCCTATTTGAAAGTCATTGGTAATTTTATTTTATTTATTTACATTCTCATTAAAACTATATTAATCAAATAAAATAAAACCAAAGTTAATATTGTATTTTGGCTATGTCATGTAAAATGCTTAGGTATCAATTAATTTAATAAGAAATTTAACATGGGATTATCTTTAGGGTGGCCATAAAATATTTAATAAAATAAATTCAATGATAATTGACATGAGATTGTATTTAAAGATTTATCATGGATAGAGAGGTACCAAATTCTTCACGATGTAAAAAATAGGATAGATGTAGGTTAGTCTTTTATATGTGTATGTCACATAAGAATTTATCATAAGATTTTTTTTATTTTTATTTGGAGAAATAGAAAATATTTATGTGGGCAACAATAATCTTTTTACTTTTAATTACTTTCTATATAAAGTTTATATAAAATTATTTTGCTTAAACGTCAATGTTGATATAAAATTATTTTACTTAAGGTAGATATTAAAATATATTTTTTAAAGGTTACCTCTCAATTTTTAAAGAGGATATTACAATAAGTGGACATACAAATATTTTATTTATTATCCACATTGAATTTTTTTTTTAATCAATATTTTATTTTAATGCCACATGTCAACTTCATAATATTAAGCATTAAAGAAATTACATATCTCCATCATTCTAGAAGTAGAAATAATCTATTTATTTTTTATTTTTTTACTTTTAATTACTCTTTCTCTTTCTCTTCTATATAAAGTTGATAAATACTTATTTTAGATGGATATTGAAATATTTTATTTATGACCTATATTGAAATATTTCATTCTTATTTTATATAGCATTCATTATTGATAGAGCATATGGATGAGCATATGTTTTGAGTATCCACCATTTATGATGTGTGCTAAAATAAAATGCAAAGATCGATTGGGTTTATTAGTTTAAAAATAATTTAGCTATTTAACAGCTCATTTTGTAGAAGCATTATATTGGGATTAATATTAGTATAGAATCATTTTAACCAAGTTTCTATTAACAACTGATAAAAGAAGAAAGGAAAGCAGAAAGTTCTAGTGTTTATTTGATTGTTAGTATAAATGAGACATGTAGCATAACGTAATTGTAATAAATTATAACTAAAAACCAATAGAATATCTTAAATGTAAAAATAAATAAAAAACAAAACACATAAAAATAATAATATAACACATCTTAATTCATGATTTATTAATAGGGTTTTTAAATATTATTTGTTTTAATGAGTTATATTTTCTTTTTTATCATTTGGTTAATTATTAGTTAATTGTTTTTATATTTATTTGTTAAATGTAAAAATAAATGAAAAACAAAACACATAAAAATAATAATATAAAACATCTTAATTCATGATTTATTAATAGGGGTTTTAAATATTATTTGTTTTAATGGGTTATATTTTTTTTTTTATCATTTGGTTAATTATTAGTTAATTGTTTTTATATTTATTTGTTTCTCTTTTTTTAGTTTAGTAATGTTATATTACATTCCATTTACATTGAACTCTAGAATGTAAAATTGTTTTTAGTAGAATTGTATTTTCATATCCTTTCTTTTAAAAAAAGTTGTTTCCATATATTTTGGTGTAACACACCCAACCCCTTAAGTTCTTTTTTACGGGATGGGGTATCAAAATTTCATTTTCTTCCATCATCTCAAATCATCTTCTCGAGATCTTCATCACTTTCTGTTTTTCAAGAGATTTCCAATGACTGTTACCATGCTCTAATCTGAACTCTGGATTGAAAGTTATGCCCTTTCGAATCTCTTCAGGCATCATTATTCAAAGGCCATGTGACACCCACGTGGGTTCGTCTCATTCATACCATTCCACCTGGCACGAAATTGACCACGATTGTCATCTCTTAGCGATGACATGGTTGTTGGAGAGGTGGTTACAGGGGATGTTCCCCACGCCCTCACAATCATTGGGCCTTGAGCCCTTCATTATTCCTATACATGTATGAACCATTCCCGGAGTCCCGAAGACCCGGAGTCCTGCTACGTGGCTCCAACCTTCAACGAGGTTCCTCATCATGTTGTTATGAACATACCCGCAAAACTCTTGGGCTCCCAAGGTCCTGCCACATAGCTCTAGCCTTTAACACTTTTGGACCATACATTCTAACATCCTAAACCTCCCAAAGTTCCAAACTCCTGAGCTCCTGAGGTCCTACCACGTAGCAACAACCTTTGTTCCATTTGAAGCATACATCCTAACATCCTAAACCTCCTGGAGTTTTGAACTCCTGAACTCCCAAGGTCCTACCACATAGCTCTAACCTTCGTCCCTTTTGGAGCATACATTCTAACAACCTAAATCTCTCAGAGTTCTTAACTCTCGAACTCTCGGGGTCCTAATAGCCATTACGTCCAACAACCATGCACCAGGGGGTGACACACGACAAAGGACAAAGATGGCACATGTCCCTATCGAGGGGTGACACATGTCACATTCCAGTTGGCATGTAAGGTTTGTAAAAAGAACAAATCAAGGTGACACATGCCATGCCAAAAATGGTTCCACGTCACCATGGGTGACGTCGACATGCCATGTCACTCTGGACAGATAGCCTCTTAAAGCCTCTAATATCGACTACCTGGGTAGTCGCCTGGAGCCCTGAAGTTTGAATTCCTGCCAGCCACCTTCCACTACTTTTTATCCCATGGTAGAGATAGTTCCACGTAGATCTCCATATCTACAACCTCTGTTGCTTCGCGACTGCGTCATTCAAGTGTTTGGCTATGTAATCTCCTCTTTACTCCTGGAGTGGCCAGGGTTGGGCTGACGACATTCTAGATCGAACGGTCAGGACAAATCTCAACATGTCTTCAAATCGACAGTTCATGTTACTTCGTGACTTCAACGTTCAGGGGTTGTACCCGTTTAAAACTCCCTTTCTCCTGGAGTGGTCAATGCAAGACTAACCACGACTTAGATCCAACAACCAAGAAAGGTATCAAAGTGTCCTCATATCTACGGCTCTCGTCACTTCACAAGTTCGATGTTCGGGGGTTCTGCCTGCTTAACACTCCTTTTATCTCTGAGTAGGACTTTGTCGAAGTGCTATATGCAAATCCTTACATTGTTTGATCGGACGGTTGGGAGGGGTTTTCAGTGGAATCCCAAGATCCACGACTCACATTAATTCACAACTCTGTCATTTGGGGGTTTTGGTGTTATGACACCTATGTTCTCTTGAAGTGGTCAACGTTGGACTGACCCCGGCGTAGAACCAATGGTCGGGGAAGATCCCGAGTATCCTCAGATCTACGACTCACGTAATGTCGCGATCAATAAGTGGGTCAAGATTTAATCAATGGGATAGATCCCATGGTCATGGTTAAGAGACTGTTAGATATCGGTCAACCTCGTGGGTAACCAAACCAGTAGGTTACCTTCAGTTGGTTTCAGAGGTTGTAAATTCATAGCATCTCGGAGCTCCAGAATCTTGGAGTTCCAAAGCCAGAATAGATTAGCTCCTTTCGGACCTAGAGAAGGGTTCCAAGGTCTTAGTCATATGGATTCTCTAACAATCCCCAAGGATATGCTTTACTCTTATCCATTATTTGGTTAGGGTCGTGGACATGAGCTTTCGGTCACACGAATGGATGGTTTGAAGGAGGCGCCCTCCCTCCACAGAGCTCGAATTTAGTAATCCTACGAAGGTAAATTCGAGGGGTCGATAGGACTAAAGTATTTCAGCTAAATCTACCCCGACTCTTGCATTACAAAGTCAATCCTTGGAAAAAATCCCTTAAGTATTTTTTAACCAATACAAAGATCGTAAACTTATTCTTAGATTCATTTATAAACCCACGTCTAACGGTTCTCATGTTGCTAAGAAGAGGCAAATAGAAAACCATTCAAATGCAAGGATTTATAGAGGAATGGTAAGAATTTCTAATATAAATAAAACCCTACAAATCTTAGTCATAGACACAAACATTCAAATCATGCATTTCAATCCTAGTGCACAGGGTAAACAAAATACTTATCTATTACAGTCGATCATTGACCACTGACTGTGCATATTCACCTTTCCACCAAACCATAGCCTCAGAGAAATTCATTATTATCACTCTGACGAACCCTGTGCCAAGCCATGATATCACTAGGGAAATTTTGTATTTTCTCATAGGTTATTTCTCTATCATAGCCTTTGCAAGGTTTATCAGATACTCCCTCTGCATCAAGCTCACGACCTTCTACTCAGGTCTTGTTTTCTTCAAATTCTCAAAGATCCTTTCTCTTCTTCTCTCAAATAACCAGAACAGATTAATCTTCCAGTTATTCTTCTCTGTTGGATATCCTCACATGCTCTTCCTCTTTCTCTCTGCATATCCCCAGTCGCAAACCCCCTCCTAGTGTGTCTCCTTCTTGTCTGCCTTCGTGTGTATTCTTGCATGCCATTTTCCTCCGCAGGAAGGTTCTGTACCTATCCTATTCCTTCTTTCAAAGTAAAATTAGGTCAGTCTGGGCCTGTAGGACTCTCTGGTACTTTGAGCTGATAGTATTATGTCTCCTCAGTCAGAACCTCCATGCTTCCATTCATGGGGGTATTTGATTGTTCAACCACCAATCCTTCTTTCATTAACATATTTTTCCTTGGAATCCAGATGAGGCTTATTATTTCAACAAAGAGAAATTGGGTCATTTTGACATAATAAACCCTCTGTACAATTTCCTCACTCTTTCCTCTAGTGATATCATGGCCAATCCTTCAAGGCTTCACCCCCACAGTCAGTAATTGGAAATATAAACAATAATACATTTATATTGTTCACATGCCATAGCATGCTAATCATAATTAATGATTAATTACAAGTTGGGGCGAAACAGGGGTGTTACAATCCCATCCCCCTTCTCTCCTGCCAAAGAGGGGCCATCGCAACATCCCGGTCTAAGATCATTCAAGTTGTCAAACCAAATGGTTCGTTGGGATCCTGATGAAATTGTTTTCAATTTGACATAGTCCCTTTTTCACTTCCTTGGTACCCACGATGTGGCACCTGCGGACCCTATCCTTAGCACTTTTAAACTTCGACGCCAATGTTGCTAGCCCTCTGTGCTAGGCTTCCCTCTTCTATAAGACCACAGACTGTAGCCATGGGCCACTCCCTTCGTGACCCCGCACTTCAGCACTTTCGCTAGCTACTTTATCCTTTCCCCGATTTCCCAGATCAATGAACTATTTGGGACCATATCCAGGGTCCACGTTCCTCCCACGATCAATGGTTGTGATTGAATCGTGAGTTCGGACTTCATGAGTTATGTCTCCTCTCGACTCTACTTCTTTCGATTGTGAATTAGCAATGCGCTGATCCCTTGCCACGTGCCCTTCCATATCTAAGGGTCTGGATTTGAAATCACTCTTCGCGACTTCGCGAAGATCCTTTTCTTATTCCCGGAAAACCTTCTAAAGTTCCTGCTCCCAGAAAACCTTCTAAAGTTCCTGCTCCTAAACCTCTCGATCTTTTGCCACCTGTCCTTTCTTCGACGATGGGTGATTTCTCTGTCTTCGGGACTTCCACAATTCCTCGACTCCTTTGCACACTTAGCGCAAATTCACCATCCGAGACTTAGGTTGTTCTCAAAGGATTTCTACACTCCTTGTAGAAATATGTGCAACTCTCTTGCAACTTTGCTCGGCTTGAAAACCTCCAAGGTTCCAAGTTCCTCTACGAGCTTCTCATTCCCTCCTAGCATTTTTTCAACCTTCCTCCTAATATTATAAGGTGAAATCACAACACCTTATGCACAATCCTTACACTTGGCTCAGTTTTTCAACGAGATCTCCCTCGGCCTTATGGAAAGGTTTAAGGCATCTCCTTTCCTTTGTTGTTTCACTTCTTGCAAAGCCTTCCTTCACCAGAATGTTCAGCAATTCTGGGATTCTCCAACACCTTCAACCGTGTTGTTCCTGGGTATTCTCACGCAATCTCGATGCCCTCCTGGCAGAGTATTCCAGAGTGTTCACTAACTCTTGACTATGCTTCTCTCCACACAATATTTATTTTCAAGGGACTTAACCTCCTTGAAATTTCTCCCTGAGTTAGTGAATAAATCTGGTGTGCCCTCCTGGTAGCTTCTCTTCTGACTCCATTGAGTTCAGATAGGCACTCCTTGCATCGGCTTAGAAAGTCTCCTCTCTATGTTGCACACTCCTTGCACTTAGCCTAGAGAACTAGACTTAAATCAACACACTCGCGGATAGAAAACCGTATCTCTATCCCTGCAGATGATTTCTAACATTCATATACAATTCACAAACCTTTAAAATATATTCATAACACAACATCCATTGAACATAAATGTAAAACAAGAAAAAATGTCATTTTCTATTGATGGTGGAATGCCAAGTTATAATGGTGGAGTCTGAGCTGCAATTGAGTCTTGGCTCTCATCAACCTCCTCCTATCTCATCTATCTAACTCTCCTCTACATTGCTTACAATACAAAGGTTTCTACAAGAGGGGCTCAAATTATCTTCCCTCGCAAGTTGACTAATGGTGTCAAATCACCATCCCTAATTCCTATCGAAAGGCCAAATTACAATGATGGCAATTTTGCTCCAAATCAGATGCAAATCCATTTTGTCATCAGCCTATTAATGGCGACCTTATCTCCATCTTGTATGAAAGAACAATTTGGCTCTTCCATCTTGTCTCCAATTAATGCCTATTTCACGTTTTGGATTCGCAAGGGAAAAGTTAGAGGGCGGCACCTCTCCTTCCTTGAATGTGCACCACACATGTTAATTAGATGGCACGTGATGAGATGCAATGATTATCCTACATCATACTCCACAGTAGATAAAATCATGAGCTCATGCTCATGATCTTTCTAATGTGTCTGAAGTCCTCCTAGATCCAAAAATTTCTCCTGAAGTTGTCTCTTGGCTCCTCTGCTCCGTTCTTTCTGCTCATGCATCATCCTCGCTTCTCATGCATTCTTCCTTTCATCCATCTTCCTCTGGCTGACCTTTTCTTCTGCCGACTCCAACATCAACTTCCTTATCTCCTTGATCACCTCGTCCACTTCCTCCATCGACTGGTTCTTATGGTGCAGACTAGCTCGTTGCACACCCTCCTTGTTGATGGGAAAATCACAATGACTTCCCAAGACATACTCTTCCCTTATGGCCTTAGCTTGCCACTTTGTTGCAATATTCACTCTTGCAGGCTCCTCGTCACTGAACTACTTCTTAGCTACCACTTCTCCTGTCAGATTCTCTCTTGTCAATCCTTCAGCTGTTCCCATTCCAACTTCCTCCAACTTCTCCTCATATTGGTGTGTTCCTTCATTGGCTTCCAACTTACCTTGTTGGATGTGCATGCTTTTCACTACCACTCTCCCCTCAAGAGATTCTAATTATTCACATAGACCAGCAAAGTCTATGTTGACTAATCCCTCTTCTATTGTAGATCCCAGTGCTATAGTCATCTCCTGTTCAGTTTCCTGGCTGAAAACATTGAGAGATTCCAATGAATGATCTTCTCCTTCTATCAGGACAGACATCAATATATGTTCCTTCTCCTCCTTGATAGTCTCTGCTTGCTGTCTCCTTGTTGCATCTGCAAAATCTGTGCTAGCCTCTCCTTATCCTCTTGGTAGGAATATCTCAATTTCTCCAATGATCAGAACGTCCCTTTTTTCCTTCTCCATCGCTGTGATGAAAGTTTCTAACTTGTCATCATCTTCATTCATGCGGATCATAGTTCTGTGGGAATATCCATATGAGTGAGGTCTCTCTCCTTCCTCCTCTTCATCTGTCAATGAACTCTCAACTGATCTCACCTCTTCTCCGTTTCCCACCTGGAAATCTGGGATGTATCTTCTACCCACTTGGCAGTTTACGAGATCCACTAATCCCTTATCATTGCCCACCTGGAAACCTATATGACGCATGCCAGATATCTTTCCCTTATGACTAAGGTTTTCAACATGTCTCATCCACCTCTTTAACACCTGGTGCTTCCTTCTAGCCAATAACTTCTAAACATGATATCTGGTTGTCCTCTTCAAAGGCCATTCGTACCTCCAATGTACCTTTGATTCCTATTGCATCTTAAATGAAAGTCACTCCATCTGTGCTCATATTTCACTAAGCTCCTTGTCCATCTCCACCTTACTCTTCTGGGAGTGGACTTCTCCTCACCCGCATCTATGACCTTCGATGGCCATTTTTCTTTGTTTATATCCCACCTGGTTGTTTACCATCTAATGCGCACCTTGCAATAGTTCCAACAGAGCATTGCACTCTATCTCTCTGGCTTACAAAAATCAATTCTCCACTAGCTCCTTGGTCTCCTTCTCCCTGCCTGAGAGAAATCAAGATCTGATACCACTTGTTGATGACCTCCCCCCTCTGTCCTACCAAAGAGGGGCCATCATCATCGCCCGATCTAGAATCATTCAATTCTTCAAGCCGAATGGTTTGTCAGGCTCCTGATGGAACCGTTTTCAACTTGACACATGCCCTTTTTCACTTCCTCGGCACCTGTGATGTGGCACTTGTGGATCCTCTCCTTAGTGCTTTTCAACATCGATGCCAACACTGTTAGCCCTTTGTTCTAGGCTTCCCTCTTCGATGTGACCATAGACTATAGTCATGGGCCAATTCCTTTGTGACCCCGCACTTAGAGACTTTCGCGAGCTACTTTCTTCTTTCCCTGATTTCCTAAATCGACGAACTCTTCGGGACCAGATCTACGGTCCACATTCCTCTCGAGATCAAAGAATGTGATCGAATCACAAGCTCAGACTTCGTGAGTCCAGTCTCCTCTAAACTCTGCTTCTTGTAATTGTGAATCAACTATGCATCGATCCCTTGCCACGTGCCCTTCTAGATCCAATGGTCTGGATTTGAAATCGCTCTTCGCGACTTTGCCAAGATCCTTTGCTTTCTCCCGACAAAATTTTTTAATTTCCTACTCCCAAACCTCCCGATCTTCTACCACCTTTCTTTCTTTGACGATGGGTGATTTCTCCATCTTTAGGAATTCCACAAGTCCTCGACTCCTTTGCACACTTATCAAAAATTCACCTTTCGAGACTTAGGTTGTTCTCAAAGGTTTTATGCACTCCTTGCAGAAATCTGTGCAACTCTCCTACAACTTTGCTTGGCTTGAAAACCTCCAAGGTTCCAAGTTCCTTTGCGAGATTCTCATTCCCTCCTCGCAGTTTCTCACCCTTCCTCCTAAGCTTATAAGGTGAACTCACAACACCGTAGGCACACTCCTTGAACTTGGCTCAGTTTTTTGATGGCTTCTCGCTCGGCCTTATGGAAAGGTTTAAGGCATCTCCTTTCCTTTTTCGTTGCACTTATTGCAAAGCCTTACTTCACCAGAATGTTCAACAATTCTGGTATTCTCCAACACCTTCAACTATTTTGTTACTGGGTATGCTCATGCAAGCTCGATGCCCTCCTGGAAGAGTATTCTAGAGTGTTCAGTAACTCTGGACTGTGTTTTTCTCCACACGGTCTTTATTTTCAAGGGACTTAACTACCTTGAAATTTCTCCCTGAGTCAGTGAATAAATCTGATGTGCCTTCCTGGCAGCTTCTCTTCTGACTCCACTGAGTTCAGATACGCACTCCTCATGTCGAATTAGAGAGTATGCTCTCTCTTTCATGCACTCCTTGCACTTATCCTAGAGAACCAGACTTAACTCAACACACTCACAGATAGAAAATTGTATCTCTATCATTGCAGATGATTTCTAACATTCATCTACAATTCACAAACCTTTAAAAGACATTCATAACACAACATCCATTGAAGAAAAATGTAAAACAAGAAAAACTGTCATTTTCTATTAATGGTGGAATGCCAAGTTACAATGGTGGAGTATGAGTTGCAACTGAGTCTCGGCGCTCATCAACCTCCTCCTATCCAATCTATCTAACTCTCCTCTACTTTTCTTTCAATACAAAGGTTTATACAAGAGGGGCTAAAATGACCTTCCCTCGCAAGTTTAGTAATGGTGTCAAATCACCATCCCTAATTCCTATCGAAAGGCCAAATTACAATGATGGAAATTCTGCTCCAAATTAGATGCAGATCCATTTTGTCGTCAACCTATTAATGGCGACCTTATCTCCATCTTATGCGAAAGCATGAGTTGGCTCTTCCAACTTGTCTCCAATTAATGCCCAGATCATGTCTTATATTCTCGAGGAAAAAATGAGAGGGTGGCGCCTCTCCTTCCTCGAATGCACACCATGCGTGTTAATTATTTGGCACATGCTGAGATGGAGCGATGCTCCTGCATCAACCTGTCATGCCTTTGACATTCAATTGCTTCAGAAATATTGATCCTCTTTCTTAGTCAGATCCTTTCCAAACTCTTGGCCTTCATAATTTTCCTTCAATAATCTTGGACAATAAGCATATTAATCACAATTTCATGCAGAAACATTTTATTGTTGTGCGAAATTCAAGTGAAAATTCTCATAATCTAGCACAATAATTATCTGTGTTGTTCATGGATTTGCATCCAAGTGGATGTTTTGTTATCTTGGCTCACTGTTTTTCTTGGACATACCCATTGTGTGCATGATCCCAATCAATAGTTTATAAGAATTATCAAAGTCTCCTCTTCCTTGCTGTCACTCACCCTCCAGGCCTAGGCTCATGCATCCCCTTCTCTGCTATATAGTTCCTCAGACGATCCATCTTGCCTTGCCAAGGATTTCTCACACAAGAATAGTTCTAAAGGATTCGTTGAGCCTTACAGTCGAGTCATCCCTCTGACTTGCTCTACCAAGGTGTCCCTCTGGTTTGTGTTGTCACAACACACCATATTCTAGGGCGATCATGGCTCACCATGGGGTTCCCCTATCTCAACCGTATCCCTTTTCATGCTTTATAGCTTGACATCCTTCACTCGTACTTTCGAGAAAAATATTTTTCATCTCACCTGTATCACAGGTATACAAAAATTATGAGATATTATCATCAATTTCAAGTTCATAATTTTCTTGCAAATCTGTAACATCCCGCTCTAGCGCACTGACAAAACTTATTCCTTGAGGACACTTGCTCGCAAGTGATATGGATTTTTATGATGATGAACCACTTAACCTTGATGATGATGCGTCATGATTGATGACAGGATGTTTTACTATTGCTATATACAGGTGCTATTGACTCAGTTTCATTGAGTGTGCAAGGTTTCGGACCTTGAGGATGCAGAGG
>ML780115.1:1033931-1051313 GCA_009831015.1 Picea engelmannii
CTACATTAGTAAATCAATTTATCATACTAGGGAAATACAATAAACAACAAGGAAGGGGTCAAGGAACTCTTCCCTCGTCCACTCCTTCCACACAGTCCTAGGATTTCAATCAAATAGAGTTATTTTCCAAGGCCTCACTGCCTTTACTTATCACGGCTTAACCAAGCCCATTCATTCAAACTTACTTATTTATTAACTTTCCATTTTCTAGTTGTACTTGTTTCCATAGTTGTTCTTTTAAGGCTTACAACTGTGTTAAACAATTCAGATATTTTAGCATGAGAAAAGTGCCCCCCCCTTTTTTTATCCTTCCTTGCTTATGCAATATACTCCCTGTTGGGATATTCCTGCTCCTTTCCTTGATAAACCTTCCTTAGGTTTGCCCTAACCTATTGGATACATAAACATGCTCCAATAGCAGACTTTTTGTTCATAATGAATCATGAACATGTGCATTCTTCACATTACCAGTCAATTATTATAATGGTCAAAAATCATTTCTTAGTCTTCGACTCATACATTTTTTTTTTAGAATGTAATCCAAGATTCTTGTATATATACATATTCTTGCAGCCCATTTCTCAATTCTCAACAATCATTAAAGTGGCGACTCTATTCTCTAGACAAAGCATTCACACAGTTCCTCCACAAGGAACTCCTTCAGCATGAAACTTCCTTATTTTGTATCCTTCACTATTTGTGATGGCCTAAACCTTGAGTTAGCTTCAGTTGTTTACCAAATATTTACATAAGGAATATAAACATGCATCTTTGTTATGCATCCAGATTATTTATCCACACATATTCCTTGTTTTGTTAACTTACATCCATGATGTACTTAACCACATGCATAATCATAATCCTATGTGTAGCTACCATATGTATATTTCACAAATCACATACATATTTACTGTAAAAGCATTTAACTCATGATTGTTCACAATCATTCTCATGTGATCCTCAAAGGCATAATCATCTTTCATGTTATCATGACAACAAAGAATCCTTTCTCATTTACTCTTTTGTCTATTTATACTATCCTTTCCTGGGGAATGGAGCACATTTCCCTTAAGCTATCATTCAAAACAAAACTTTCATGACTCTCCAGAATAGATTCAACCATTCATCCATGGTATTCATTCAATCTGGGCAAGTGTAATTATCACCTTACATTTCACTCATACATCATACATGTGCATCATTTGCATGTTTAACATCATTCATTCATATCTATTTGGTCTTAATATCAGTCCTTATATGAAGAAACCTTACGATGCATTAAATTCATGCACTCGGGAAAAAATGAACATAGTTAAACATTCATCATGCAAGCTCACTACTTGCACCTTTTCCATGTCACTCATACACATGGACATATCAGACTTCCAGATCCTCCTCCCCAGGATCTTGCTACCATTCTTATGACAAGTCTCATAGAGATACTCAACACTTAGCTGCTCTCTTTGCTGAGAGCTTGTAGTCATTCACATGATATCCACATGGCAAGCTTAATAGACATAATCATAACTATGTCCCCCTTTCCATACAACAACAACCAGTAAGAAGGAATTCTTGCCTCAACTAACTATGTCCCCCTTTCCATACAACAACAACCAGTAAGAAGGAATTTTTGCCTCAACTAGTATAAAGTTATTCAACAATCCAGAAATACCATCTGGGAAATTTCAACAATGCCCAAGGCAACACGACAATTTATCAACCTTCTTTTTCATGCCTCAAACCATTTTTGGTTAACAAATTTTTTTATCAAGCAAATCCTTTTCTAGATTCCCTCTCACTACTACTTGAGTATACCAAGCCCTGCCTTATATGGATATCATCCAGATCTGTATGTCAACTTGACCCATTGATCCTCTAGAAGTGTCCCAACACTTTCTTTACCGCATTCAGGATCAACATTTCATTCACCATTCTACCTTATCCTCATAAAAAACAATGTATTCAACATCATAAACCTTTTACTTATGTTTCCATAGTCAGATCATCACTAACCATATGATCTATGAAATCACCATATTTTGCATTCAATGACAAACTATAATAAGTATATATATGCATGTCATATGCATGATCTATCCTTGAAATATGCATTTTAGCCTATCTACGTTCACCAAGCATTATACCCCTCGGCATAGTCCCACTTTTGTAGGACTGTCTATCATTTCCTGAAAGAAATTATAGGATTCTTATGCCATAGTATAGCATGATTCAATCTTGTTGGATAAAATCCCAATTGAATTTTAATCTGCACCCTTCTCTTCAAGGAGCATATGCAGATAATTTATGTATGGAAGTAATACTCTCGATAGGCTCATCTTAGCCTTGGTAAACTAGTCTTATGACTATTCCCCGACCCATCAAAGCCTTTGTTTGAATCATGATCCACTAGATAGGTTAGGGTAGGGTGACCTCTCCCTTAAATTTTTCTAAGAAAGAAAATATAATTGCTTGACTCTTTCATGAGCCCAAGCAATCCAAGCGTTGTTTCCCACTCTGATACCATTTTATAACACACCCAACCCCTTAAGTACCTTCTTAAAGGATGGGGCATCAAAATTTCACTTTCCTCCATCATCTCAAATCCTCTTCCTAAGATATCCATCACCTTCTTCTTGTCAAGAGATTTCCAAAGACTCTTACCATGCTCCAATCTGAGCTATGGATTGAAAGTTATGCCCTTCTGAAGCTATTCAAGAATTATTGGTCAAAGGGCACATGGCACCCATGTCGGTTTACCTTGTTCATACCATTCCACTTGGCATGGATTTGACCACGGTTGTCATCCCTTAGCGATGACATGCCTATTGGATAGGTGGTTAGAGAGGATGTTCCCACGCGTTCGTGATCACCGAGACTTTGGCCCTTCATCCTTCCTATCCATGTCTGAATGATTCTTGGAGTCCCAAAGTCCCAGAATCCTGCCACATGGCTTTGTCCTTCCGCGAGTTTCCTCATCATTTTGTTATGAACATACTCGTAAAACTCCCAGACTCCCGATGTCCTACCATGTAGCTCCGGCCTTCGACCCTTTTGGAGCATACATTCTAACATCCTAAACCTCCCGTAGTTCCAAACTCTCAAACTCCCAAGGTCCTACCACATAGCTCTAACCTTTGGTCCTTTTGAAGCATACATTCAAATATCCTAAACCTCCAAGAGTTCCGAACTCCCGAGGTCCTGCCACGTAGCTACGACCTTCAGCGCTTTTGGAGCATACGTTCTAACAACCTAAATCTCCTAGAGTTCCAAACCCCTGAAATCCAGGGGTCCTAATAGCCATTAGGTAAAACAACCTCGTACTAGGGGGTGACAAGCGAGAAAGGACAGAGATGACACGTGTCCCTATCAATGGGTGACATTGTCATGTTCTAGTTGGTATATAACGACTTTAAAAATCCCGAATCAAGGTGACATGTTGCATGTCAAACATGGGTCCACTTCACCCTAGGTGATGTCAACATGCCACATCACTACGGATGGAAAACCTTCAGAAGCCCCTAAGATCGACTACCTGTGAAATCTCTCGAAGTCCGAATTCCTGCCAGCCACCTTCCACTACTTTTTATCTCATGTTCGATACAATTCCATGTAGATCCCCAGATATATGGCCTTCATTGCTTCACAAATTAGGATTTTGGATGTTTGGCTATGTAATCTCCTCTTTACTCCCAGAGTGGTCAGTGTCGAGCTGACCACAGTATAGGTCTAATGGTCAGGAGGAATCTCGACGTGTCCTCAGATCGACGATTTGTTTTACTTCATGACATCGATGTTCAATGGTTCTACTCGTTCAATACTCCCTTTCTCTCGAAATGGTCAACGTTGGATTCACCATGAGTTAGATACAATGACTAGGAAAGGTCCTGAAGTGTCCTCAAAACTATGGCTCTCATCACTTCGCGAGTTCAACATTCGGGGGTTCTACCCACTTAACACTCATTTTCTCCTATATTAGGACTTCATCGAAGTGCTATAAGAAAATCCTTCCACTGGTTGATCGAACAGTTGGGAGGGGTTCTCAATGGACTCCCCAAACCCACAGCTCAGATTAATTAGAAACTCCAACATTCAGGGGTTTTGGTGTTATGACGCCTCTATTCTCCAGAAGTAGTCAACATTGGATTGAACATGACGTAGAACCAACGGTTAGGGAATATCTTGAGTATCCTCGGATCACGACTTGCATTACTTCACGACCGATAGGTGGGTCAGGATTTAATCAATGGGACAGATCCCATGGTCATAGTTAAGATACCGCAAGATGTTGGTCAACCTCGCGGGTAACTGAACCAACACATTACCATCGGTTGGTTTCAGAGGTTGTAAAGTCGTAGCATCCCGGAGCTCCCAACTCTCGAAGTTATAAAGCCATAATAACTTAGCTCCTTTTGGATCGAGCAAAGGGTTCCAAGGTCTCGGTCATATGGATTCTCTAATAAGCCCTGAGGTTGTACCCTCTACTCTTAGCCATTATTTGGTTAGGGTTTTGGACATGAGCTCTTGGTCACACAAACATATGGTTTGAAGGAGGCGCCATCACTACATAGAGCTCAAATTTAGTAATTGTGCGAAGGTAAATTTGAGGGGTCGATAGGACTGAATTATTTCATATAAATATACATTGACTCTTGCATTACAAAGTCAATTCTTGGAAAAAATTCCCTTAATGATTTTCCAACCAATACAGAGATTGTAATCTTATTCTTAGATTCATTTACAAACCCACATATAATGGTTCTCATGCTTCTAACAGAGGAAAATAGAAAACCATTCAAAGAAAGGGGTTTACAGAGGAATGATAATCATTTATAATATAAATAAAACCATGCAAATCTTAGTCATAAACAAAGACATTCAAATCATGCATTTCAATTCCAGTGCCCAGGGTAAACAAAATACTTATCTAGTACAGTTGATCATCAACCACTGACTATGGGTGTTCTCCTTTCCACCCAACCATAGGCTCAGAGGCATTAATTCTTGGCACTTTGGCCACCCTCGTTCCAAGCCATAATATCACTAGGGAACTTTTTTAGTTTCTCATAGGTTCTTTCTCTATCACAACCTCTACGAGTTTTATCAGATGCTCCCTCTGCATCAATTTCTTGACCTTCTTCTCAGGTCTTGTTTTCTACAAATTCTCATACATCCTTTCTCTTCTCTCCAATAAATAGAACAACTTAATCTTCCAGTTATTCTTCTCAGCTAGATATCCTTGCGCTCTCTTCATCTTTCTCTCTTCATATCCGCAGTCACACACTCCTTCTCGGTGTGTCTCCTTCTTGTATTCCTTCGTGAGTATTATTGCACACCTTTTTCCTCCCTAGAAAGGTTCTGTACGTATCATGTTCCTTCTGTCAGAAGAAACTCGGGTCAGTTTGGGCTTGCGGGACTCTATGGTACTTCAGGATGATAGTCTTTTGTCTCCTCATCCGGTCCCTCCATGCTTCCATTCATGGGGGTAGTTGATTGTTCAGCCACCATTCATTATTTCATTAACTTATTCTTCCTTGGAATCTAAATGAGGCTTATTATTTCAACAAAGAGAAATTGGGTCATTTTGACATAATGAACCCTCTCTACAGTTTCCTCACTCTTTCCTTAGGTGATATCATGGAAAATTCTTCAAGGCTTCACCCCCATAGTCAGTCATTGGAAATCTAAACAATAATAAATTCACATTGTTCACATGCCATAGCATGGTAATCATAATTAATGATTAATTACAAGTTGGGGGGAAACATGGTTGTTGCACTTGCTTAGATGAGGCATGACCATGAAAACATTTGTGTAGAGTCATGATATATATGAGGGAAGGTGTATGGCCCTCTAATCATTTAGACGAGGCATGTAAAATAAAGCATGTGTGTATACTCATGATTTATATGAGGGAAGGTGTAAGGCTCTCAACTTGATGGGTTTTGTGTTCCTGGACTTCAGGGGTTTTGTGCACCTCCATTGCAAGATCACTTCAACGGTCATTAACCAACATGAATACGTTAAACATGAGGTTGGTTGGTTGGACTAGTTGGTTTAGGAACCCTTGCATGATGGAAAGGAACATCATAGACTTATCGAGTGCTCTTTCATAAAGTCACGGTGCACCAAGACAAAGGGAAATATTTGGTTGGTTGTGATAGAAAGTTGCAAGGTTGGATGTTCATGCCTTAGGTAGTCTTGCTGAATGGTAAGGCATGTTGAAGTTCTATATATCTTGGAAACGCAATTTCATTAAGTATGGAAACAAGATAAGAGTTGTCACCTCAGGTTTCTCTTAGAGACCACATAATGACTTGGATGATGGAATTTCCTTTGCTCATGGGCACGTGGGTGGTAATAAATTGACTTGGAGCACAACACCACAATTCATAGGAAAAAGAGTAGACAGTTTGGTGTGCATGGAAATTTGAATATATGGATGCTTGGCATGACATGCAACACAAGGAAGGGTAAGAATTTCCTTGGACATCGTTCAAGCAAGAAAACTAGCCAATTAGATGCATCAAATAGTTAGGGCACCGTGGGAACACAAGCTAGATTTGTGGACCCAAGTAGCTCAAAGACTTGGTAGAAATATGGGTGGATTGCACATTTGATCCACTTTGGATGTGGAGTGCATTGAAAGACAACTTAGAAGAAGGAATCCACAAGGAAACTTCCATTATATAAAGAGGATGGGCCTACATTGAGAAAATACAGATTGAAGAGAGACACTTGAACATAAGGCTTGGCAAAGAGCTTCATGGTTGTGCTAAGATTTGGTTTCAATGGCATAGTGGAGTACTTGGACAATAGTGGAGTGAATGGAGGAAGAGTTGGGACATGTAGGAAGGAGGATTGTATATTCTCTAGGCATTCAATTGTGCAATTCTATTTTCTAGTAGACAATATGTAGTATAGTCTTAGATTTATTATACATTTGTAATGGAGTTGCAAGAAAAAAGTTTCACTTCCTTGTTGTATGTGTGTAACATTCTTCATACTAATAAAATTAAGGCACCCTCCTTGAGTGTTTTCTATACATCTATGTCATGGATTCTTTATGTTGTTTGATGTTTTTATTCATTGTATAGTGTTGAATGGATAAGTGTTAATGAATATTGGCTAAGTGTAATAGATATAGGATGATTTAAGGCCATGGTTGGATGTGTGCCTATTGTGAACTTTGTTGTATTGAACTTAGTTGTAGATCTATGCAATTGTAGCTTGAGATGTAGTTATGGGTGTGTTATGGGCATACTTTATGGGTGTAGTCTAGTTGTAGTAGGCATAGGTTGGTCAAGCCCCTATAGTTAACGCAAGGCAGTGATACACAACCTTAGGTGCTAAAATAGAGTTGGGAAACCCCAAATCTGGAAAGAAAATTTTGGGTAGGAGTGTAGGTCTATGACAGGTGGTATCAGAGTGTACTCTTCATCACTTTTTGAAGGAAAGGTTATATCAAAGAAATATCAAGAACTCTTCACTACATCTTGATAGACTTGGTAAGAGCATAAGGTTTTGGGATGAGTCTAGAAAGTCATTGAAGAGTGACTTGAAGACAAATAGATAAGACTTAATTTCTTGGCACAACAGGAAACCAAGGTAGTTCATATACATAGAAGGTGAAATGATTCTTTCAAGGCTTAGGACATTGTTTGGCAATTCCTATGTGTAGCATGGATGGTACAAAGAATAGTCTATGAAGTCAATGATGGAATCCATAACATCAATCTTTGGACAATTTTTCTAAGAGTACAATGAGGTTTCTTGATAATCCAAAGCATGACCTAAAGCCTTAGCATAGAGGTTGTGAGCCATTGCAAAGTTGTAGCCTAAGTTGGGATTTTTCAATGGGAAATATTTTGAAGATGATGGCAACATCACAACACAAAAGAAGCTATAATTTCCGAAGTCTATAGGTAAGGTTGTTGATTGTTTCCATTGTTACCAAACCCATTTTTTCATTAATTATCCTTCAAATACGAAGTCAACACCCTTTGAATAAGTCTAATTGTAGTATAATTCAAAGATATTGTTGGAGGTTTTTGCTACCTTAACAAAAAATTTAGGCATGTTCATGGTGGAAGGTCAATAAAAAGATTTCAAGGGAAAGGTGAAGGAAATCACCTTGCCCCACTTAACTAGTCTGATCATATTTTCAAGCCAACATATATGCATAATTCGTATAGTAAGGAGGTAACAAGAAGTTATTAGTAGGGTGACTTACTTTAACATTATTCAAGGTACTGTCTAACCTTGCAACATAGGACATGGAGATTTTGATTTGATGGAGGATTAGGACATGGATCTTCAGGAGGGACTTTTGTGTATCCTTTGGTGGATAGTAGTTGAGTGAAGGCATTGGAATAGATGCTTTCTAGGAAAAATCCCATAATGTATTTTGGAAATATTATTGGCATAGTTGTTGGCAATGGCCTTTACAACCAACCTCCATGTTTTTATTGATAAATTCCATAGGTCACTCACTACAGAGAAGTGTGCAATGGAGCATAGGGTGTCAATAAAGTTCCATGTTTAGTGAAGGATTGGATAGAGTATGGGGTTTGTTTTATCAAGAGGACATGTAAGTTACAATAATGACAATCCATATTTTTCATACTCTTCTTCATATTAAGGTTCGATAGGAAATCTACTGTCAAAGAATTAGGTTAGATGACATGAAGGAACCAGTGCATTGGTACCTTGAAGAACTTGTTGAGTTGCAAGAGGAAACTTGACATATTTGAGGATGGGGTGGAACCTTTCCTTTGAAAAATAATGACAAAAGTTCCAAAGTGATGGACCCTAGCTTGGAGGAGTATGTTAGTACAGTTCTAAGGGGACAGATGGAAACAATGAAGGAGTTTATGAATGAAACATGCCCATTTGACCTATATGGTTCAAAATGGAGGGAAGACCAAGTTGAAAAGGAAGATGGTCCCCACCTTCATGTATTGGAACTTAGGATGAGGTAGAGTGCCCCTTGGGAATATTTGAGGATGAAGTCCTGGATGACCTAGAGATTATGAGATAGTTGGTTGAAGGAAATGGAAGGATTGGTCCAGACCTACTTCTCTCAAGAGGTATGGAGGTATTTCAATTAGTTGATAAGAATTAATCTACTTTAGATAGACTATTGGAGCATTGGTGGAATGGCTATGATGACCAAATACCACAATAATATTATTGACTATATCCCTTAGTGCGACTCACTACCTAGGAGATAGAAATGGAGCCTAAGTTCACAAGAGAAAGGTGTCAAGTTTAGCGAATAATTTAGAAGCACTACAATTTAGTAGGTAACTTAATAATTTGGAGGTGAAAGTAGTAACCTTTCCTTGGTCCAGTAGAGTTGTATAGATAAATTGAAGTGAAAAAGGAAGTGAATATTTACGCATGAAGAAGTGCATTCTCATGGAGTTAACTTAGGGATGTATGGGTTGCAATAGTCATGGGGGGGTACAAAATCATGGCTCATTAGTCAAAAGTATTGAAGTAGTTGTAAGTATGGGAAGTGCAATGTTGGACAATTGAGTTAGAATAGTAACAACAACATTGAATAGTTGATTTACAATAATAATAACAACATCAACAATTAATTTGCAACAACAATAGTAGGTAGTCACAAAAGAGTTGGGAAATCGTATGACATTTGTAATGAAGTTTGAATTGAAACAACAATATCGACTTCCAAGAAGTAGTGTTTGGCATATTTGAGCAAAGGAACTTATGCTCAAATTAATTTTGAGTAATGTTCAGTTACAAAACAATTCTAGCAGTGGCATTGTGAAGTGGTTGAAGGAGTTAACCATCGATGAATGTATGAGTTTGAGTAGTAGGATTTGGAAGAAAAACATAAGTTTGAAAATGTAAGTTTTCATAGTTAGAAATGATGTTGAAAGTGTTTCTGGATAAAAATTGTGTACTTGGTTTTGAAAGATCCAATGTTTAGAGTGGACACTCCACCCATCATCAAGGACAACCAAAAATATCATATGTGGAGTGTCCACTCTGATATTTTTGGTTGTCCCTGATGATGGGTAGAGTGTCTACTCAAAACGTTGGACATTTCAAAACCAGGTACATAGTTTGTATCTAGAAACACTCAACAAAACAACATAGGTTGTTGGATATATTGTTGGATATGTTGTTGGTGACAACAATGGATTTAAGTGGGATAGAATGTAAGGTCATAAACTTGAGGGACTTCAAGAACCTTCATCACATGATCACTTTTATGGTTATTGAGTGGAAGGGATAGATGAAACAAGAGGTTGCATGTCTAGACAAGTTGGTTTCATAATTCTTGCATGATGGCAATGTTCATTATAGAATTATCAGGTTCCCTTGCATGAAAGTAGAGTGCACCACAAACATTTGGAAATATTCATTTTGTTGGGATAGTAGGTTGCAAGGTTGGATGAGAATTCCTTGAGTAGTCTTGCATAATGGAAAGGCAAGCCCAAGTGCCAAATGGATTCTCAAATAAATGTAGCTAAGTATGGAAACAAGATAAGAGCTATCACTTGAGATTTATTATATATACCGCATTGTGACTTAGAAAATGGATTTTCCTTGGTTCATAGGTGCGTGGGAAGTAATCCCTCTTTAATAGTTGGGTGCACATTGCAATTTGAATGGATGGATTCTTGACATGACGTACAACACAAGGAAAGGAAAGAAGTTCCTTAGACATCATTCAAGCAAGACAATTCACAATTGGACACATGAGACAAATGGGACACCTTAGGCACACAAGCTATACCCTTGGGTCCAAAGGGCTCAAAGACTTGGTGTAAAAATAGGTGGAATGCACATTGCATCCATTTTGAATGTGGAATGCATTGCAAGTTTCCTTAGAAGGTGGAAACCACAAGGCAACATCCATTGTATAAAGAGAAAAATTACATTGTGCAAAGACACATTGAAAAGAGTCATTCACACAAGGGTGGACAAGAACATATGTGGTTGTGCGAAATATAGGGTTGGCATGGAGAAATATTTGGGAGCTAGTGGAGTAAAATGAAGAAGATTTAGGACCTACAAGAGGTAGTGCTACGAATGGTACAACGGGTAGGTTATGTAAGTATCTTGGCCAATAGGCAGTAGGAAATATTTCCTTAGATTTATTTTACATTATAATAGAGTTGTTGGAATAAGGCCACACTCCCTTGTTGAATATTTATAAAAGTATTCATATTAACAAAAGTAATGCCCCACCTATAACTCTGTGTTGTATATTCTTTATGTCGTTGGATGTTAAGTACTTTTCATTGTGTAGTGTTGAATGAACAATTGTTATTGAATATTGTCTTACTATAATAGATTTGGGATTATTTAAGGCCACAATTGGACGTGTTCCTATAATTGTGAACTTTGTTGTATTGAAATTAGTCAAGTAGATCTTGCCAACTTGATCTAGGTGGATCTCGATGGCCATCCACCTTCTCCACTGAATCAATGTTTTCGATCCTATGGTTTTGATAAACCATGATATTCACCCTTTTGATGGGGAATGTAATGTAATTACATCTCGATTTATAATCTAATGTAATTCCTACAATGTTAATGCATCAGATCCCATTACAAATATGTAGTTAAGTGCACTTGGGCTCGAGTAGTACTTGGATGGGTGGCCTCACGAGAAGTCCTAGTGCTTTACTTTCCTATGGCATGTTGTAAACATAGACCAATTTACCGCACATGCATCAGGGGAATTATTCTCCTCTCTCTCTCTTTCTCATATATAATCTAGGTGAAGGAGGTCCTTTAAGAATGTAGTGGAATGTGATGTAAATCTTGTTGCAAATGAAGAATAACCAACATCTTTTTCTCTTTAGAGATAAGCTACCCCATTATAGCTAGTTTGTGTTCTACAATTTTCTATTATTTCATTCATTAATAAAAGTTGGGTTTCACTGTATTTTTGTGTTTCCGCTAAATTTTCCTTTGTATTTCATTCAGTTCTCAACATAATCCAGATTAATGGTAGTAGAGAAGTCTATTCCTTTTTGTTTCTCATATCATGTCCTTAATGAGGTCAGGGTATAGAGAGTTGGGTCTTGAGATCTTTTCTCTTCAGTAAAACCGCTCTCGCTAGCCCAAGTGAATTTCTATGGAGGAAGAAAGAGACATGACAGAGTAGGCAATCCTTTTAATACACTGCTCGAGGAAGGCCTTATGAAAGAGAGGAACGAGATAATGGAAAAAAATTCTTAGATATTTCGATGACTACCGATGACGACCGAGGAATCTTTGATAAGAAACCATTTTGGAAGTGTGACACCCTTCGAGGTATAAGTCAATTTTGATATCCACTTATTTAAAGGCCATATAGATGAAGATGCTCTAGAAAAATGGTTGAATCTACTTTGATGTTCTAGTAGATTCAACCTTTGTGGTCCTTAAATCCCTTCCCCATGTGAGATATTAGAGGGAAGGTTACTAGGAGAGGTATATCATAGATGAATCTATGCAATTCAGGAGAGAACCCACTTGGGTGGCCTTTGTAGATTCCCTCAAGAATGAGTTCTACCTTGTTAGAGACTATGATGAATAGTACATGAGATGGATGACTTTGTGTTAGAAAAGACACCAAATAGTGCTAGAGTACACTCACATATTTCATACTTTGTTATCAAATATGGGTATTAAAGACTCTAAGAGGAACCTGGTTTTGAAGTACCGTAGTGGTCTATAGAGGTACATTCAAATAGAGATGGATTTCCTGCACATCTCGTCACTAAGATTTGCTTATCGATATGCAGTCAAAACTTAGCAGGGATTCAAGCAATGGAGTAAGAGAGAGTTCAGGTTTGAAAATATTCCACAACAAAAGCATGGAAAAGGAAACCCTAACTCACAGAACAAAGGAGAAAGAACAAAGATTCAATATCAAGAAAATCAATCTAAGCAACCAGATAAGAATCATGATAGGAATTCTAAGGAAGACACCAATAAGTAGCGTGATTTCCACAAAATACATTGGCACAACACTGATGAATGTCTCTCGAAACAATCATTAGTGGATGATCTCAAAGAAAAAGAATTAGAACCTGACTCAAACTCTAATTCATAGCACAATAAAGGGAAATATATCATCAATGCAGAGCTCGCTGCTACCTTCACGGCTAAACCAATATAACCAGAAGAACTAAAGGATCATGAGGAGGGGGAGTGCCTCTTCTATTCCTAGATGTAGGTAAAAGGGACCTCAATGTATTTCGTTGTTGAAAGTGGGACTCCAAAGAACCTAATATCATATGAGGTTGTCAAGAGATTGAAGCTACTAATAATGCCACACCCCCAACCACACTCCATTTGATGGTTGAGTCAAGGATGAGACATCCACATCAGCCAGTAGTGTCACATGTCCTATGGCATTAATCCCTTCAAGGATGAGGTAATGTGTGATGTTTCCCTACTTTAATTCTATGATAATATTTTTGGACAATCATATATGTGGACAAGTCACACTATCTATGAGTGTCTCCCTTGCAGTGTCATTGTTACTCTGGGAGGTCAGCTCTAGAGGGTACCAAAGGTAGCTCTAACTATTGCTAGTCCATTAATCTCATCAAAAGAGTGTTTCAAAGTAATCTCTTAGACCACAAATTTTTCCATCATCATGATCCAGTCATAAGGTCAATAGAAGGTCACTACGACCACTTTATCCTCGACCCAAGACCTTTCTATCTAGTAGAAGTAGGCTGAGAAGATTGTAGAGGAGAACAAAGATATTTTGTCTTCACCTATGAGGGTTCCTCTACACTACGATGTCTCCCATTCCATTTAGTGTATCTAGAGAGGTAGTGGGGGGGTGGAGGGCCCATAGTGATAATAGTGGAGGCCATTCAATGTAAGGTGGACTGGGTCCACTTTATTATTAAATAAGGCCCACAATGGTAGTTAGATATATTAATATGAACTTAATAAGTGTAAGAGGACTTACTAGAAGGTTCCTCCTCTAGAACATTCTTAGGTGGTTGGTAGCACTATATAAATGGGTTCAAGTAATGTAATGGGATGAAGTGTAGCTAGAGAGGTAATGGGGTGGGGGGGATAGTGATAATAGTGGAGGCCATTCAGTGTAAGATGGAATAGGTCCACTATATTGTTAAATAAGGCCCACTATGGTAGTTAGATATATAAATGTGGACTTAAAAAATGTACGAGGAATTACTCAAAGTAGAGATACTTCTAGTAAGTCCCCTTACATTTATTAAGTCCACATTAATATATATAGCTACCACAGTGGGACTTATTTAATAATATAGTGGACCTTGTCCACCTTACATTGAATGGACTCCACTATTATCACTATGGGCCCTCCGCGGCCCACCCGGCTGCCTCCCCCACTACCACACTAGATACATTACATCGGATATGAAAAACAAGTATTGTATTTGGATTGGTATCGCCTTAGGAGGTTTCCCCCTTGAAGAGGCAAGTGAACAGAAGAGGATCCCTTCCATAATAGCTTCCATTGTATGGTGTTTCCCTAACTCAAGGTTTTTCAAATTAATAAAGTGATCATAGTTTATCTATATTGTCTATGAATATTTGTGGTGTTTCTTTATTCCAATATTTGGTAATTAACAATTGGTATCTAAGCACTTTCTTTGGCCACAAAAAAGTGGCAACTGTTTTTTATTTTGCAGATTTTTTGAAGAAGAAAAAAAGGGTTGTGACACTCCAAAAGATTCATGTAGTTTTTGATGAAAAAGTTGTAGAAAATGGTTGTATATGTGAGTTCCTATAAGAAAAACAACCAATTTAAAAAAACAATCACCCATAACAGAGTTTAGAAATTAAAGTTATCAACATTTTAAAAATCTGTTATTTTTCAGGTTTTTTCCATGGACCTTCGCATGATTGTTTTGATTTATGTAGCATCTGGGGCCAATTTTTCCAATTTTTTTTATAGATCTATGTTCATCTCACAATTTCACCAAATTTCAAAAAATATTCATCTGAATCAGAGCTCCATATGTAAAGATATCATTGATTTAAAATCAACGATTTTTAGGTTTTTCGTGATGGCCGTGGGACTACAAAGCCCATAACTTTTGATATGGTGCTCAGATTGATACCATATTTGTGCCATCAGATAATGAATTTTAAGAGTTTTCATTTGGTATATTATATTTTTTGTTTCTAATGTATATTCAACTCTTTAGCAAACTTCAATGAAAGTTGGTAGACTTCCAGGAAAACATCAAGACAATATTTCACTAGGAGAAGCAAAAAAGGTCTATTCTCAAGGTCATCGATGATGAATACACTAAACAAAAATATACTTGGTATGATTATGAGGATGCGTGTGATGATTAGTGTATGAATAGCTATCATTTATTGGATGACAACCACTTTTATATTTTATATGATGCCTCTACTCCACCTTATGTAGAGAACATCAACGTGACAACTTAAGAGCTAGTTATGACTACCTATGTCATAATGTGACAAATTAGGAGTTATTTATGACTACTTATCTCATAAAGTGACAAATTAGGATCTAGTTCCATCATCTCTCGAGGGAACTTAATGAAATAGCAACCATTTCTTCCTAAGGAGGAGGATTGATCTAGGTGGATCTCAATGGACATCCACCTTCTCCACTGAATCGATGTTTATGAGCATGTGGTTTTGATAAAACATGATATTCATCCTTTTGATGGAGAATATAATGTAATTCCATATCCATTTGTAATTCAATGTAATTCATATATCGTTAATGCACCATATCAAATTAGAAATCTGTAGTTAAGCGCACTTGGTCTAGAGTAGTACTGGGATGGGTGACCTCCTAAGAAGTCCTAGTGTCTTACATGCCTATGGAATTTGTAAACTTAGAACAATTTATCCCACATGCATCATGTGAATTATTCTCCTCTCACTCTCTCATATATAATTGAGGTGAAGGAGGTCCTTAATCATGCAATGGAGTGTGATGTAAAATTTGTTGCAAATGAAGCGTAGTCAACATTCCTCTCTCTTCATAGATAAGCTACCCCATTCTAGCCAATTTGTTTTCTATAGTGTTCTGCTATTTTATTCATTAATAGAAGTTGGGTTTCACTGTATTTCTGTGTTTATGCTATATTTTCCTTTGTATCTCATTTCGTTCTTAGAATAATATGGATCACATCTATATCTTAATGCATAGTTACGGTAAATTTTTTAGTGAACATGCATAGTCTAGTTGTAGTAAGCACAAGCTGGCCAAGCCACTACGACCGAGGTAAAAAAATAAAACATGGCCTCAGGTGCCAAAAAAAAGTTGCACAAACCCAATTTTGGAAAGAAAAAATTGGGTAGGACTAAAGTTCTATGATAAAAGGTGTTTGACCTCCCAACCATCCACGAAAGAAAAGACTTAACACATATCCTACATTTCAAATTAATCTAATGATAATGATGATGATAAGGTTATTAATGTCCACTAAGACCAACTATGGCATATTACACCTTAAGAAAGGTAAGAAGTTATTTTTTTTTCTTTAGAATTTTATTTATGTGCTTGAATAGATTTAAGAGAAGAATTTCTAAATCACCATCGTTTTAATGAGTTAGAAGGTTAAGAAGCTCGGTATTGTAACAAATATTTTGAAATTGTAATCTAATGTGGGTGTATGTAGGATATTCTAAGAGAGATTGTTTTTCATATTCAACCCTCTTAGTGTGTCTAAGATGAAAAATTACTTCGACCCATGATGTTTTAGGAATTGTCCAATGCCCAATTTCACTATGGAGCTCATGTCAAGAGTTTGTTCTTGTTTTAACAATTTTGACTTTCTTCTTTATGTTAGTTAAAATAGACATATACTATCGGTTTTCGATATTATGGTTGATCACCTTCTTATCATGTCTTAATTTCCTCTTATGTTCTAAATCTTCATCACACCATAATTTCTTCTAGAATTTAGATGCAATATTGGTTTTAATATTATCATTGTTTTGCATAGTGGCCTCCTCCTTCATACCTCAATGATTTATCCATGCCTTAACATCTTTATGACAACCCCACCTAAGGTACAATCGGTTTTCACTAGAGTTTGAAGCAATCTTAAGAATCCTCTTGGTTTTTATTTTATTTATCTTGTTCTTGTACATTATGTACCTAGTCATAGTACATTATTAAGAAGACTTATATATATATATATATATATATATATATATATATATATATATATATATATATATACTTTAATTGTAAAATAGTCTATATTTACTACCATTTTTTAAAGATGTTAACCTAGAACTTCACAACCTTAATAAAAAAATATTTAAATATATTAAAAAATAATAGTAACATAATAATTTACCTAAAATAATTTTTTTATAATAATAAAATAGTGATTAATGTATGATTGTAAT
>ML780116.1:2299-14336 GCA_009831015.1 Picea engelmannii
CGTTACCCACAAGTACTTTCACAGAGATGAGAAGGCTGGCTCGTGATGAGACCCCCTTTCCCTTGGCCATGCAACCAAGAGTCACTGCCTTGGCGTGGTAACCAACTGGTGGCAATGTCATACTGCTAGGTACCCATGGACCTAATAGGCCGGCTTGTGATGAGACCCCCTATCCTCTGACTAGGTCTTGTTTTATTATTTTTTTGGGTCCCTCTTGTTTTTTGTTGAGAAGCTTTTTATTGCCTTCTCGGGGATCCCTGGGCGAAGAATCTCGAGGTTTTTTTTCCTAGACTTTTATCTTTTACTAGCTTGCTTTTACCTTCTGGGCCTTTAGCCCCTTCTTCCCATGAGGTAAGGTGCAGTCCTGAAAATAGGTCAACCCAATGCTCGGACAAGGGGAATGGGATAAGTGAGTGGGAAGTAAGATGAAGAAGTGGTGCTATGAGGGGAGTGGACGATGGCTTTTCAGAAATCCCCCCAGTGGCAAACCAAAACCTACAGATACAGGCTTGCTAGGGCACCCTGTCAATCCCCCCAAACATGGTCAAGTGGGCAAATGTAAGATCCAAGCAATCGTTAGAAATAAAAGGAACCAAATGCATACATTTAAAGGTTTTAACGATCAAATGTGACACATACCATGATACCTGGACTAATTACCTCATGAAGAAAGAACCTCTTCTGATACAGGACCAAACCGATGGTGATGGATGCTGCTGTTGCTGACAAGATAAAGACGATGGAAGAAGAAAAGGTGGGCCCTCCAGGGCCATGCTCAAGTCAATCCTGCTCTCGGTACTCCATGTCTAGGATCTATTGGCCTCGAGACATGATCTCCTAGTTATCCCTGGAAAGTGGGGATAACAGAGCACATCAACTGCATATTTGCTCTTGTGTGAGAAACATCTCACCCGGTTTCTGCCTCACCTCTAAGCTCAAAAAGTAATGTAAAAGACCCAAGTCTTTCATTTCAACTTTTGTTGAAGAGCTCCCTCTTAGTTTGAGCTATCAAAAAAAATTTCCTTTCCTGTAAGGAATAGATCATCCTAAGATAACAGGATGATTTTGGACAATCTTTATATACAGATAAAACTCTTGGTGAACCCAAGACTCTGTAGAGAGACTGTCAATACTTTTCATACCAAGCTCTCGGAGCTTGTTATAATCCATGGGATTCTTTCCCATGGATAGCCTCTTGCTTAACTTCACTGTTAAAAAAATCTTAACATTTATCAGATGAAGTTTCCAAAAAAAAACTGCGACAAAAGATCCTGATGGAATTAAGGATCTTGTCATAGATAATCCCTTCTTTCTGGGAGAAATCACGAGTCATAAGTTTGACCTCAATACAACCATCTGTTGTAGGCTTTATCTTATAAAGCCATTGGAGGTTACCACCGATTTGTCACGAGGACTTTGAAACACTGCCCATACATCATTCTTCAGAATTGATTCATATTCTTCTATCATAGCATCTTCCCATACTTCAAATGTGGAAGGTTCTGAATCAATCACAAGATTCAATTTAGCTATAAAGCCGGAGTACTTGTCTGGTTTCTTACTTTCTTTGAAGTGCCCTTAGATGCTGAATGCTTTTCTGCTTCCTTTAGTATATCCCGACACTAGGCTGGTTTCCTTTTAATAGAAAATTTCTTTAAAAGAAACTGATAGTATCCCTTGAATCTACTAAGCTGCCATCTCTGTTGTAGGTCAAGGTCTAACTCATATGCAGGGACTGCTCCCTCTGAGTCTCATAAAATGTCTGCCTCCCTGTCATGTGCAAACTGGCTCCCTCTGAACCTATAAGATCCTTTGATTCTGTTATGGTGTCATATCTCTTCAAGATGTTCTTGGTGCCAGTACCAAGTTTAATATGAAAAGCTGAGTCAGACTTCTTGAGCTCCCGTGTCAAGGATAATGGTTCAAATTCAATCTAAGGACTCTCGAAAAGAGATATCTATGGGGTTCCCAAAACGAGGAAAAATACCCCAACTATCAAGATAAAATTGATGGACTCCTTAACCAATAAAATAACCCAAGGTTACATGTTGTCTTTCATATCAGAGAAAATAGACCAACATACTGCTGGGTTTCTGAACCAGGGAGAAAGACCTAGCTTACATCAATTTAAAAGTATGTGTTGAGATCACAACTTCCTTGGTCATGTAACCAAAAACAATTTAGGTTCTGACAGTACTCCTTTAAGACACGGTTCATAAACATGATAGAGGGATAATCACAGTTCTTCTTATTGCCTTTAATAGTCACATACTTATTTCAAATTTAGTGATTAAATGCAAATGGTACATACCTGAACTTACCTTGAACTTGCTTGGTCTGAAGACACACACTAAGCTTTGCAGCCAGCTACTAGCTGTGGCTATCTGGGGCATCTTTGTTGTATGCAGTAACTGCTAGTTCAAGTAACTGTCCTACTAGATTGATGTCTATGCAGGACCCCCTTTTATAAGGGTTTAGATCCTGATCAAAGTTACTTAAACTGATAAAAAAGGATCTAAAAAAGAGGAAACGATCTCAAGGAATCTATAAAAGAAAAAACCAATGATCCACCAAAAATAAAGAACACTAGCCTCCAGATTCTCCTAACATGAAATCTCTCTCAAGTAGCATTTGTCACTTCACCAATAATTCAAACAAGTTTATTTGACATCCAAGCTTGCATTTCATAAGTGTACAAGAGAATAAATAAGATAGTCTTTCACTATCCTCGGCTGAGCCCATTCTTTTAGACTTGTTCTAAACAACAATATGATAATAACATGTTTATTAACATTGTAGGCAATCAATTTGAGTTAATGCCTACAGGCTCTAAATCTGGAATCAACATCCTGGCATCCACATTAGAAAAGGAGTTAAGTTAAATGCGACTGTCTTCTATTTGTGATGTTACTCTCAAACCAAAAAGGTGCCATCTATCAAGAACCATAGAGAGTTTATGGTTGCCTTTTTGGTTAAATTTAAAAAATTCATCAAGGATGATTAAGATGCAAATTCTCAATTATTCAACAGGAGTACAGAGATAATCCATTCTCTTCTCCAATCAGAGTCATTTGAAGCTAAGCACCCAATGTAAGTCTTAGTAGAAAGTATATCATTCTCCCCCTAAGCAATCTAAAGTGACCAACTGTGAGGAGCTTGCACAACACTTGTTCTGATAAAATTAGTTGTCAGAAGTACATTAAAGATGAGGGCAACAAGATTAACCGATGGCTGGTGGTATCCTATATCTTTCAATAGATAGGGAAACTTTTGCTGTAACTGGTTGTGGAAGTATCCAACAGCAGGGAGTAATTCAAAGAAGAGACAACCCTTGAATTTGGGTGTGTAACCCACACCATCTCAACGGTTTTAAACGCTGAAGATATCTGTTACAGTTACAACCATTAAACAGTTTTGGCTTGACTTCTAGCATTTAAATTCATTGCTTGCATGAATCTCTGTGTACCTACAGACTAGAGACAACTAAGATAGAAAATAAATACTTTTGAAATACATAGACCATTGGGTAACAAAGACCATGGCTACTAGAGATGTTTACTATGAAGCTATCATGGAATATACTGCTCATAATATAAGCTCTATCATAGGCTAACATGACAAACACAACATTGAAAAAGGAAGGCCATTTACTAACCCATTCTACCTTTCTTGAAAAAGGGGCCCATGCTGCACATGGCACTCCATGTGTCCACCACTAAGTACATAAAGTAGCAACTTAAAACAATAAGAAACAACCTTCAGAAAGCAATTCAAAAACTGAAAATAGGTGCCCTTACGAGTACTCTTAAGAACAGAGCAACTTGATTTTGCTGATCTATAAACCCTATGAAATGGATCTACGCAGGCTCAAGTCTGCAAGTCTTGAGCTCCTTCCACGCCCTAAGCTCTGATACCATGTTAGAATTAGGGAAATAAAACGAAATTATTCTTTTCAAAAATTCTGTAACTAAGATCAACAAGTACACATTAAATTTAAGTAGATCTGAACTTCAAAAATATTTAGATCTGAACTAGAAAATATTTCTGGACATGAACAATAGATAGATCTATGCTTTAAAACAATTCTGAGTAGGCAAATCAAATTCTGAGTCAGATTTGAACTATAAAATATTTCTGGACATGTATAGAAGATAGATCTATGCTTTAAACAATTCTGAGTAAGCAAAACAAGATCCGAGTCAGATCTGAACAATAGATATAAATCTGGACATGTATAGTAGATAGATCTATGCTTTAAACAATTCTGAGTAAGCAAAACAAGATTTGAGTCAGATTTGAACAATAGATATAAATTTGGACATGTATAGTAGATAGATCTATGCTAGGTAAACATTTCTGAGCTTGTTCATTAGATAAATCCGAGCTAGACAATAATATCAAAATATGCTAGTCAATAGATCTAAGCAATGCAAGAACTGTAAACAACAACTTACCTCTGTATAAAGGAGAAGATCATAGCACACCTGAGAGATAATAAGCCACTGAAGTATGCTCAAATAAGTCTATGTGTCATGGATCTGTCTAAAGGGTCAGATCTCTATCAAGAGAATTATAGGACAGTCAAGCCACCAAAGGGGAACCTCTCACAAAGCACACTGAAACCCCACACAAGAAAATTCTGGAAGTGAAACCCCAGTTCCAGTCATACACATGAAGGGAGAGAGGGGACGACTGTCTAGGAAGAAGGTTTAGCAACCCAGCTAGGGTGCCGCGGTCTTCAAGGAACCAGATTTGCACAAGAAGAAGGTGACGACAGTCTCCTTGAGGGTTCTGTTGGCTTAAAGGAGGGCCGGCTGGTAGCAACAGTGATCAAGGATGAGGACAGCAACGGCAAGTACTTTGAAACAACAAACAAGGAAGCCTCAACTCAACAACTCTTAGTACATTAAAAACTATCTGGCAACAACAGTTAGAAAGGGACCTTCAACACATCAATAGCACAAGGACCTGTCAACAATGAAGGCTGAACATAACTGATGAAAGCGGGGCCGCAGCTCAAAGAGAGAGGAGCTAAGAACAGTCCGCCACACTTAGGAGAGAGGAGTGAGTGTTAGAGAATAATGAAGGGGGAGGGTTCTTATTTATACTTTTATGCTAGGGTTAGGCTAATAAAAAATATAATTAAAGTAACATATTTAATTAATATAAATATTAATTAAATGTGTTATAATTAAACATTAATTAATATTTTTCATATTAACCCCTAAAACAAAAATACAAACCCCCAATCAAACTCAAGCCCAAAAACCAAGGGTGGGGGTTTAGGAGAGGTTTACTTAGTGGCAATCACATGTCCATTTAATTCTCAAGGTGACCAATTAACTTTATCATCACTGCATAGGGGTTACATCCCACAATGTGGTCATGCTCATCTTCATCATCCAGGGAGAGAGGAAGAGGATCACATACCAACAAATCTTGGTATTACACCAAGATCTACCTGATCAAAGATCAGGTTGCCCTAGAACAAATCTGGGGTCTTAACCACCAATGTACAAGACCAAGGATCAACCCATGCTTTAGACATGGGTACCCTAGAACACATCTAGGGGCCCTAGACATATCTAGGGACTTATATTGATTGGTTCCAAACCAAGAACCCCAGTCATCTACTGGGGGCCCTCACAAGGGTCTTTTGTGCTTGGTCCTAGACCAAGAACCCCAATCATCTAGTGGGGGCCCTCACAAGGGTCTTTTGTGCTTGGTCCCAGACCAAGAACCCCAGTCATCTACTGGGGGCCCTCACAAGGGTCTTTTGCCATGGCTCTAATTGCTTGGTCCCAGACCAAGAACCCCAGGTGAGTACTGGGGGCCCTAGTCGACAACTAGGGTCTTAAGTCATCCTCCAGGGAGAATGGCTCTTGCAGCTACATTAAATTCAACAGGTCATATCAACACTAGCATAGCCCCATGCATGACCAATTTGGGATAATGTCTGCCTGATGCTTATCTGGGTCATTCACCACTAGCAAAGCCCCGTGGATGAGTGAATCATTCTCCTTTGGTCATATCAGCACTAGCATAGCCCCGTGCACGACCAATCTAGGAAGAATGTCTGCCCAAACCTGAAGAACATCAACATACCTGGGCCATTCACTACTTGCAGAGCCCCGTGAGTGAATGAGTCATTCTTCCCTTGGTCATATCAACACTAGCATAGCCCCGTGCATGACCAATCTGGGGATGTCTGCCCGATGCTATCAACATACCTGGGCCATTCACCACTAACAGAGCCCCACGAGTGAATGAATCCTTCTCCCTTGGTCATATCAACACTAGCATAGCCCCGTGCATGACCAATTTGGGAGAATGTCTGCCCGATGTTGAAACATCAACGCTCATCACTAGCCAAATCAGCATGGCTAATCCTGTGTATCATCCTCCTCAGCCAAATAAACATGGCCACTCTGGGAGGATATCTGCAATTTGCTCATCTGTGGATAAGTACTGGAGCTTCACTGCTCCTTTCTGTACCATGTCTCGGATGAAGTCCCTCAAGAAGATTCCGAAGCCACACTGCTTAACGACTTGTGATACCGGCTGTGATATACTTCGTCTCTGTTATACTGAGTGCTACAGAAGCCTGCTTCTAACGTATCTCGTAAATCGTCACTGATTCCAAGCTGAAGCAACACTCGGAGGTGCTCAATCTGTTTACTGCACTCCCTGTTCAATCAGAATCTGTATATCTCTGTAGCCTAACTTCATCACCTGAGACAAACCATATCCAACTGTACCATGCTTTGCTGTGTTGGGTATGTGTTATATTCTTTGCATGTGTATGTGTGGGCGTGTCAGATTCGACAACTGTGTTTGATGATCCCAACTTCCTTCGCCCATTGTGTCGTGTGCACCGGGTTCTTTCCTAGGAGGGTCAGGTTTGGCCTCCCCTGGCTACGTGCAACGTTCGAGGCAGTACCCCGAATTTTTTTTTGTTGGGCAGTTTTTGCTATTTTAGCGGATTTTGCTATTTTTGGCGGTTTTCTAAATTAATTCCGGATTAAGGGATTACGATTTTGGTAGCTACGAAATACCTAAAATATTGTATATATTGTATGGTGAATGGTGAAATTAATACAATGAAGAGTTGAAAGGTGCGGCACCAAGGAAGGCTGGTTTTCTCCCGGTTAAGGGTTTCCAGCGTAAATCTCTGTGTACTATGTGTATGAGCCATTGATTAATTTCTGTTTTGCTTAAGAATCTGTATGCATTGCTTTACTTCACAGGTTTAAAACTTACATGCTGCCACCCACTGGAATTGCCTTGGCTTCAACCAAATACCGACTCAGGGTGCTCACTGCAAAGCAAATATCTGACTTGGCATTAACCAGGTACATCAAGGATCCAATCAACTGCATGTACGTTGTGGGACCCACCAACTCTGAATCTAAAGCAGAATCACTCAACTTCTTCAGATTTGTCATCATAGGTGTAGTCATGGACTTGTAGTCCATCATATCGAATGCCATTAGTATCCTCTGAATGAGGAAGATCTCATCTGATCTCGTCACACCTCTAATCCCAAGAGTACATCCGACTATGATCCTCCATCTCAAACTCTAAGGCCAACTCCCTTTGTCACTAGAGTAAGTCCTGTTGTCCAGTCTGCCTCACTGGCTGCTCCCTCTGTGACTGAGACAAAATCCATACCTAGTCCTCCTGACTGGCTGCCTCCTCTGTCACTGTAGCAAGATCACATCTCCTTGAAGCCTCCTCAAATCATGACACTTGTCTATCAGTCTTGGAAGATGTCTCTCTCCCACTTGAATCTGAGGGGGAACTCCTTTTGAATGAACAACTCTTCCTCTGAGTCAACTGACTCTCTCTAAGATCAGGCTCACTCCGAGTCTGTACGTTCCTAGTTAAAACCAAGCTCATCAAGTATCCATCGATCTTGGAGTACCATGCTCCCTCTGAAACATGACTCCCTCTGAGTTTGTATAATCTCTGGAGCCATTTGCTCCCTCTACATCTTTTGAAGTATGATCTCCAATGAATTGTCCTGGGAGGCTGCTCCTCCCTACTGGATTCTGAGGGCTGATTCCCTGTGAACTTTGGCTTCCTTTGAACTGGTACTAGGTGGGGCCATCTGCCTCACCACTGGTGGAGCCACCTGCTCCTCCCTGTCAATCTCCATGTGGAACACTCTGTATCCCACAAACGTATCCTTCTTTTTGAAAGGTTCTAACTTTGTCTTCTTCGCCTTCGGTATATGGATGTATACTGTCATATATACAACTCCATGTTTGGATAGCCTGCTCCATGTCTCAAACTAGAGACCATCTAATCTCTTGCCTCCTGCAACTGTCACTATAGCTCCCTCTCAAAGCTATCACCTGTGACTTGCCCGGAACAAGCGCAATAAAAAAAAATAGCAGACAAGAACAATATTCTTATGATAAGGAAATAGGAACAAGAATACAAAATGGGAAACATGAGCAAGAATAAAAAATGGGAAACATGAACAACACAACACTTTTCCAGTGTTGTTACCAATCATTCCTCAGTGGTGACCTGCCCGGGACAAAGACAACAACCAAGAGCATCTCCTAGAAGAGATCAATTTCATCTTGTAAATAAGTGCATCATTAGTACTAAATAGTGAGCTTTTACATAGTAATATTCATTGTACTAACAATATTCAAAACATTTGATAGCAAAAGTACTTAGTAGTAATAGATCTCTAAAGATTGTTGTCCCGGTTACAATATTTATTTAAGATGCAACAATAAAAATATCAAACTTGATATGCAAGCCTGGAGTCTTAATTGCTAGGGAGGGTGCGCTATTCCTTTGAATGCACTAGATTCAATGATCCCTTTGGGTCATTGCTTGGACAAGGTCCCTTGAACATCCCCTGCAAACACCCTCATACTCTGCTAAATGATATAACTTGGAAACATATATAAGTGCATACCTCTGAAATTTGTAGCACCATCCAACTTGTTTTCTCATTTCAAGGTTTGCGCAACTGGCAACTGCAATTGGTGACTGGCAACTGCAACTGTAACTGTAATTGGCAACTGCAACTGCAACTGTACAGTGGCAATATTTCAACTAGCTCTGAAACCATGTTGATGTTTTATATGATTCTCAACTCTTCATAGTTATTGGCTTATGATTAATAACAGGATTCACTTTCATACTGCAATTATCATAGAATAACTATACACTAAAAATCTCAACTATAACAATGCAGCGGAAATAACAAGATCTAGAAATATTAACCATGCACAGTAGACACAAGAACACAACACAAGAACACAAGAGTTTATCTTGGGAAACCCAAACTTGGGAGAAAACCCAACAACCTTTCTCTAGAAGAATTTAGTCCAAGACATTATTAGTAGATCACCATCAATAGCCAAAATACCATACAAAGAAGATCCTCCCCAAGGATAACATCACCAAGACCTAGCTCCTCAATAATATGAGCAAGAATAACCAAGCAAGAGCTTCTCCAAGTGCGGCGCACTCTCCAAGATAACCAGTAACCCAAAAATAGCAAAACTGGCAAAACTGCAACTGCAACTGCCTTGTGCGCACTGCAGAAGGAGCTATCTGATTGTCAAAATGAAATGAGCCAGTCCTGTATTTACACTGATCTGGGTGCCAATTTGGGGCCGACTTCTTATTTTTGGGTCTTCAATTTTATTAATATTTTTCCTGTGGGGCCGACTTCTCTTCCTGGGGCTTCTGTAATGGTGTAGATGGGTCTTCATGTACTTTTTTGTGGAGAATGACTGCCCGAAGTTGCAAATCTCCAACACTAATTAGTTACAGGAAAATGCCCAATGCATCTTATAACAACAAGAAGCATGATAAACTCAACACAAAGATAATTAATACACATTAAAATATAAAATACAAAGAAAACACATAGAGCACTTATCTTTAAATAACCCATTCACCAACTGGTTGTAGGCGTCGGACGTTCCACCCAACCGTAGCCACTGCTGTTCTAGCTCTCAGCAGCAGGTCACCCTCGAGCTAGGGCTATGAATCCACAAGGATGGGACCTAGGCTGATTCTAAAACACACAACAATTAGCTAACAAGTTCTCATGGTTTTCCCAATCACACAACAATCCTAGTTTTACCAGCGTTCTTCCCCTTCAGCCTGCACAACCCAAAGAAATGAACTCCTTTCTCTGCAATACAGTCCCTGTTGAATTTACACCTATATCTCAGTGACCGAGATTGCTACCAATAAATTATCTTAACCAGAAAATATCAAAGCTGATATAAAAATCTGAATTTATGCAGAAACCTACAACAAAAATATGAAACAGAAATATACCAGCGAAAGCTTACAAAACCAAGCACATAGACACCAGATATTACCCTGGAAACCCCAGTGTAGGGAAAACCAGCAAAGAAGGGGCTTTATTGGGTATTCAAGAGAATTATTACAGCAGCAGAGTAAAACTCAAAAATTCTTACAAATTTCCAGCAAGTACATTCATATTCCACAGTAGAAAAACGCCCAGCTGTTGGCTTTACAACCCAACCTGATTAGGCCTTGTACGGCCTGTACAGATTCAACTTGCTGTATGACCTGTTTGCTGGTGCTGTTACAGCCTACAAACAACTCTCTTAGCTGAGAAAAATTCATCCTGAACTTGGCCTACTTGTCTTTGCTTACTGCTGTCCTGAAATGGCCTCTGTTTGCAGCCCGGAATGACCTCTGTTGGCTGCCCAAACTTGGCCTTGAACTTGCCCTCTCTGCTTCAGCTGCTCCCTCTGCTTCTCCTACCCAAGCTCCCTCTCCTTCCCACCTGCACAACCTCACAAATGAGAATGCATGTCCAACTCCACCCTCAGCCCTTCTTTTATCTCTCCTTCAACCCCCATTTACCTTGAGATGTGTGCCCAACCTTGGGCCTCAAGGGTTGAGATTGGGGTGCCCCTCTAAGGCTGGACCCCACTCTCCATTAGGTGGTGCGCCCCCCCTTGGTATGGGCCCCACAATCCACCCAACCACCTTCATGAATTGTGCCCTCCTTGGTCTGGGCCCCACAATCCACCCAACCACCTTCATGAGGTGTGCCCTCCTTGGTTTGGGCCCCACAATCCGCCCAACCACCTTCAAGGAGGTGCGCCCTCTCTCCCTAGGCCCTACATTCCACTCAAGAACAAGTTTTTGCTGACTAGCCTAAGTCTAACTTAAGGCTGAGATAAAAGGGTTGATCTGGGCTATTAAGGTGTCCGTCAACTGGCCTAGGACACATAGGCACAACTGAGACACCAAACCGAGCTAAAACTAACACTCCCTCTTAGTGAGGGAGGTGTCTCCACCAGGATCAATCTCTAATCCAATCAAATCTGCTGCTGCTGCTCCCTTTGAACCGGAAGATCCACTTTCTACTTCTGCTACACTCTGATTTGATGTGCTGTTCCACTCAGCCATCAATGTCAAGTCATACCAATTGACTTTCTTTGACATTGATCTCTGGTCTAAGATCCCCTTGGACCCACCTGTTGACCGCCCATTTAGCAACGGTGGTCAACTCATGTGCCATGAAGTATTCATCTATATAGAAGACAGTTATGGTTCTACTTGGGTATCTAATACCCCAGCATCAAATTTTTGTAAACGAAATTTCCGCACCCTTGCGTGGGTTAATAATGTAATAAGTCTGCATGGATCATAGTTAGGTCAGGTACCTTGGGTGTATCATCAGGGGAGTTCCTTTCATCGGGGGTTTTTTATCCTCAGGTTGTCGACCAGACAAGCTCCTGGCCGACTTCCCTTGAGTTTTTCCCTCCATTGACTTCCTCCAAAGTGGTGGAAGGCGCTCTGGTGGTCTCATTCATTGAGTAACCTCTTAGGATTATTGTAAATGACCATGCTAGGCAGTGTCTGAAGTTTCGCGGAATTTCGTCGAGTCTAGAATAGTTTTTTTTAATTAATTAAATTTTAATAATTTAATTAATTAATTATTTTTTGAGCTAAACATTGTAAAAACTTCGTCTTTGGGATTTTGATAGGGGTATTTGTGCTCAAAATGAATGGA
>ML780116.1:83838-103269 GCA_009831015.1 Picea engelmannii
AGTGACGGACTGACCTTGGAAGCTAGGCTGGAGGTAAAAGCCCAGTATCTTGAGCACCGGGCAGTTATTTGGCAGAATAAGGGAGTTGAGGCACACACATAGTTAGGGGGTGGGAAATTAAAACGTTTAAGAAGAACATTAGCAGCATAGATCACTTGTATATGTTTGGGGGGAAGTAGATGTATTGATAGACAACATTTACTTGTGATAGCTACATTGATATATCTCTTTGCTTGCAACTAATCGTTCTGTCTTTATGGTGTTGTGATTATCTGGTTATCCTTTGAATATCTTGCTGATAAATCATTGTTGTGGTGTGGATTGGTAAGTGACTGAGTATCCCACTTGGGGAGGCATCACTTATTTAATCCTTGAGTGCTTTTCATGGTTAGTAGCCAGTGAAGGCAGTCCAAGTGGATCAAGTGCCACTTGGGGCATGCTTGGCCCTAGGGTGTGATTTGTTAATATCTGTTGTATATCTTGTATTCATTGTGTATCTCATACTGTTGTACATTGTGTAATCATTTGTATAATTCTAATCTTGGGGTTTGGGTAATTTGATTTAATCGTAAACTTCTTGTAACGAACAACCCTTAAACATAGTCGACCCCATAGCCCAACATCAGGCACTAGTCATTAGTTGACCTAGGGAAAGGGCTGCCTAACATTTAGAATTAGGTCTGCACTTGCATTGCTGCTTGTCATATAGGTTAGTTTTCCCTTTAACCTATAACGAATTGAAACTAACTCCTAGAACTGTAATTAAAATTAACTTAGTAACTTAGGGACAACCCCCCTTGGCTTCCCTAGGAGTAAGCCTAGACGGAAGAAGTTCCTGCCAAGGTGACAGTGTGGGCAGGAGCTTAGACATTGTGTCTCCGAGGGCACACTAAGTGAGCCGGACTTAGCTCACGTCTGCAAGTGTGCATTAGGGCGACAACACAACCCTCAAGCCTGCACTGGCCATTTGAGTTTGCTGTCCTGTTTTCACCCACACACTCTGGTCTTCTGTCCCACTCGCTGATTTACCCTTGTTGGTTTGCACAACAAGTCACTTGGCTATCCTGTACTTAGAGGCTGAGTTCTGATACCATGTTGAATTTACATCTATATCTCAGTCACTGAGATTGCTGCCAATAAATTATCTTAACCAGAAAATATCAATGCTGATAGAAAAATCTGAATTTATGCAGAAACCTAAAGCTGAAATATTAAACAAAATTATAATAGCGGAAGCATACAGAACCAAGCACATAAAAACACATAAACACCAGATATTACCCTGGAAACTCCAATGTGGGAAAAAACAGCAAAGAGGGGGCTTTATTGGGCATTCGGGAGAATTATTACAGCAACAAAGTAAAACATAGAAACTCTTACAAATTTCCAGCAAGTACATTCATATTCCACATCAGAAAAATGCCCAGTTGTTGGCTATACGACCCATTCTGATTTGGCCCTGTACGACCTGGTCTGTACGGCCCAGGTACGGCTTGTACAGATTCAACTTGTTGTACGGCCTGTTTGCTGGTGTTGTTACATCCTGCAAACAACTCTCATGGCTGAGAAAAATTCGGCTTGAACTTGGCCTACTCGTCTCTGCTTGTTGTTGTCCTGAAATGGCCTCTGTTTGCAGCCCAAAATGACCTCTGCTGGCTGCCCAAACTTTGCCCTGAACTTTCCCTTTCTGTTTCAGCTGCTCCCTCTGCTTCTCCTGCCCAAGCTCCCTCTCCTTCTCACCTGCACAACCTCACAAATGAGAATGCATGTCCAACTCCACCCTCAGCCCTTCTTTTATCTTTCCTTCAACCCCCGTTTACCTTGAGATGTGTGCCCAACCTTGGGCCTCAAGGGATGAGATTGGGGTGCCCCTCTTGGGTTGGACCCCACTCTCCACTACGTGGTGCGCCCCCCCTTGGTCTAGGCCCCACAATCCACCCAACCACCTTCATGAGGTGTGCCCTCCTTGGTCTGGGCCCCACAATCCACCTAACCACCTTCAAGGAGGTGCTCCCTCTCTCCTTGGGCTCCACATTCCACTCAAGAACAATTTTCTGTTGACTAGCCTAAGTTTAACTTAAGGCTGAGACAAAAGGGCCGATATGGGCTATTAAGGTGTCCATCAGCTGGCCTTGAACACATAGGCACAACTGTGACACCAAACCGAGCTAAAACGAACAGTCCCTCAGGCTGTTACACTTCTTTTCCAGGGCTCCAGTGCTACTGGTTAAGAAATCTCAATGCTGGAAACCCCAAGGATTCTCAGCTGTGGATAGTTCTTTCACAACTGCCATCATTCTCATGCACACAAGCATCCATTTGTTTATGAAATAATCAACAATTACTTACAGCGAACAAGCAATGGCTCTTTTCCTCCCATAATTCATTTCCCATGCCCAGACCTGTTATTGCACAGTTTGTAGCAAGGATAAAAGGCTTGAGGTTTTAAGGTCAAACTGGCGTAACAGGAACCAATCCCACCCAATGTCACCACAATGGGATGGTTCTTTCTCTTTAGGGAGGTAAGGCCCAGGGGAGACGTCCCCAGTGACCTGGGGTTTTGAGAAGGCAAAGGATTACAGGATAAAGTAGTTATTCCCCCCTCACAAGTCACCACCGAGCAGATAGTCCGGCCAAAGGCCAAATAATAAAGTAAAATCCCCCAAAGAGATATACCTGCCTGAGACAAAGCAACAACAAACTGATATGTGCAAGCTAACTCAATGGGTTAGTACTTCATATAAATCAGTGACTATCTGATAAACATATAAGCAATTTGACAATAAATATTGACGAAGTCAATGTTTATAAAATAGCTATGAAAATAATCACTTCTTCAATAAATGCTGAAATAATGTGGCATTCAATGCAATAAATCAACACTTCATTCAATTAATGCCTTTAATCACCATTCAATTGCTTATAAAGAAAAACGTTTAGCTACACAAAGGTGTTAATATCAAGAGATGATGACAACACTTAGTCAATAGGGTTAGTTTATAAGCTAGGGTTAGTGAAGTTAGGGTTTCATTCAATGTATTGAGAGTTGTTTATGATCAAGTTCACTTCAACGCATGAGGTCTTTAGATTAGTGCCTCAGGGTTAATGGAGTCAAATAGTAAGGACGCAAGAGCTAAAGGAGGCAAAGGTATAAACGACTAAGGAGCAGAGGGAGGAGCTTTGAGGTGTTGCTAAGGCAAGGCCTCAAAGTCAAAACCCTAGGGGAGAGAAGCTCACCTTGGTGTAGGAGAACTAGGCCTTGGTGCTCTCTCCTCCTTCCTTAACTCGGTGGCAATCACGGCTAGCCGATGAAGCATAAAACCAAGACTAGAGGGTTTGATGAAGCAAAGTGTTGCTACAACAAGGCTCTACCAGCAAACCCTAGAAAAATCGGCCCAAAGTGTAGAAAACCTAGGCTTAAGGCGTCCCCTTCTTCTCAGCTTATAGATAGTACAGCTAGCAATAAATGAAAAGATAAAGAGAGTGTAGCAACGACTAGGCTCTCTCCTTCAATCAATGGCTGAAAACTTTCTCTCAATGGGGACATGAGACAAGGACCTACTTGTGTGCTTGTCACCTAGGGTTTTGTTCAGCAAAATTATAAATATATGTAAGAAATAAAACTACAACCATTCATTCAAGAAGTTTTGCAGAAAAATACTTACATATCACCAAGAAAAAGCATTGCAAACCCTAGTTGTAACACCTTCCATTAAGAGAAATTCCAAACTATGCCAAAAAGATCCTCCTTCAACAAGTGCGCATCACTAAATCAACCAATAACCCAAAAGAGGGTGCAAATTTCAGACCTCCTTATAGAGTGAGTAAGTTGTGATGAAAAAATGAAGGTGAAAATCCTTCATTTATACAATATCATGACCTAAATTTACATTTTAGGTGATGTAAAAGGTCGACATGGCCAAAATACTAAATCATACCGTTTTTACATTAAAATGTTAAATCAAAACCCTAATCAAGCTGAAAAGAGACATCACGCCCCTGCATTGGTGAGTCCAAAAGGCATTCGTAAATACTTATAGGTTCCCTAAGGGGTGGTAAAAGTAGTTTTGAGTTGATCATCCTCCTTTAGCAAAACTTTGATTATACCCCGAGAAACCATCAAGCATGGACATCATCTTTGCACTGGTTACCCTTTGCAAAAGATATTCCATGTTTGGTAAGGGATAATTGTCCTTGAGTGAAGCTTGGTTTAAGTTTCTGAAGTCTACACATATCTTGATTTCACCAGTCTTCTTCCTTACAATAACTGGATTTGACACCCATGATGAATATCTAATCGGTTCAATTATCCCTGCCTCCACCATCTTTTGTAACTCTTTTTGTACTTGTGGGGCAACCTTCGGGTTCATCTGTCTAAGATTTTGTCTGAAAGGCTTCGTGCCATCAAAGAGGGGAATGGCGTGTTGTATAACATCTTCCCGGTAGGCCTTTAGACCTTCGTAAGACCAAGCGAAGACATCCTTGAATTCTCTTATAAGTGTAGTCAACTTTTCCCTCTCATCAGTCGTTGTTCCTTTACTAAATTTGATTAACTTAGGGGATTCTTCGGTTCCAATGTTGCATTCAATAATCTCATCACTAATCTTGTTGGAAGGTTTCCCTTTATACATATCATTTCGGTCAAAGAGGTTTTCTAAAGGAACATTCCTTTGGGTAGGGGCCCGTCGGCTACATCAATGATCTAGATGCTTTCCTTCTCAGCCAATAAGTTTATTCGGGTTTCAAAGAATTCTCCCTCATTCTTTAGAAAGCGGAGAAGTTGACTGTTGTTTTCAAAAACTTGCCAATGTTCCAAGTTGCCAGGTAATGAAGGTCTGAAGTTGACTCCCACCTTGTAGAAACCAATTTCTTTGGAAAGTTGTAAGTTTGAAGTGGAAACAACAAGACTATCTTCCAAGTGATTTTCTTCCCTAGGGATGGCCTCAATGGAAAAATTGTCAAACCCTTTTATGGCATCCCAGACAACATCTCTATACTGTTTTAACTTTGGGTTTTTTGCAGCAAACTTCCTATTGACTTGTGAAACAATTAGGTCGGAATCCCCTTTTACATGCAGGTTCTTGATGTTCATATCGATGACCAGGTTGATGCCCAGGATAAGGGCTTCGTACTCAACAATGTTATTTGTGCAGTCAAACTCAAAGTCTGTATAAAAAAAGGGTGGTCTCATTATCCTGCGATCTTAAGACTATTCCTGTCCCTGAGCCCGTACTCGAGTGTGCACCATCAAAATCCAGGCCCCAAGATCCTTCTTTTCTTTCTTCATCTACGAAAGGCGAATCCACCAAAATAAACATGATTTCTGTTCCTTCTTCCAGAACCTGATGGTTTACGTTGTCATGACCCACAGTAATTTGAGTTTTGGTACTGTCTTGGAGAGGCACTTGCTCTTTACCTTTGTTGATCTCACACCTCGTTTTGTCCAGAAGTTCTGCAAAGATTTGCTGAAAGTATTGTGAGAATTTCACTTCGACCAACTTTGTGTCTTGCTTCTTTTCTAGTTCCAAGATCTCATTTGGTGGGCGAGGTGTTTTTTCTAAACTTGTCTCTCTCTCTCTTCTTCTAAAATGTTGATCATGAGACAAGCTTCCCTTTTAGTTGCTTTCTCTTGTTCCTCTCGTAGGTAAATTTTGATGTCTGAGGGAAGTTTTGGTGAAACAAAGTCATCAATCTGATTGATCTGAAGAGTCCCCTCGGGGCTCTCTTCTCCTTGTATGAGAGAAGTAGCCACGTTTTCTTCTATTTCACATGCTCTCTCTTGAGCTTCAAACAAAGTAGTAGGACGTTCTCTAACCAACCCCCCAAACGGATCTTTCATAGTTGATATATATAGCTTGAGAATGGCAGATTTAGGAGGTTTCAACTCTCGGGGAAAACATCTTACGAGGGTCTTAAACCTATCATTGAAATCCCTTATATCTTCCCCTGTTTTTCTTTTGCAGTTGTGGATCTGATTACACAAGGATTGGTAATCTCTCTTTTTCTCGAATTTTTTGGTGAAAAGTTCCTGAAAGAAATTCCAATTTGTGATTGTTCCTGGGGGAATGTTATCAAACCAATCCTTGGCATTTCCAACAAAAGTGTAAGAGAAAAGTTTCATCGGGATATCCTCATGTTGGTCACAGGATTCTAAACTACGCAGGAAAAGATACAAGTGTTCTTTTGGTTCAATAAGGTCTTCCCTTGAAAAGATGGGTAGCCATTCTTTGAAGTCCTTTGGGAGCTTATGAAGGGATCCAGGGATCTTTGTTATGTCCAAAGGTTTGTGTGCTTCTTTGTTTTGTAGGCTCCATGTAACGCTTGGTGAAGTGGGTATGGGTGAAGGCAGAGGTGTGGAAATAACAGGAGCCTAAATCTGGTCTGTCTTTGACCAGATTTTAGCTCTAAGTTTGACTTTCCAAAACTGTCCTTTGTTGCCTTTTAGGACAGCAAACTGTTTGGTTACTTTCTGCTGATAATTTTTGTAGTTAAGTGTCCTTTTGAGGTGCCCTTGCAAGTGTTTTTCATACCAATGATTAACACATACAATATAACTCAAAACACATAACACTCCTCTGAATCCTTGCAACTCTAAATGCTGATCTAACAATTCTAAGCATGCATGAAATTGACACAGATGTTTTTGGTCAACATGACCCTGGAAAAACCCACCATGGGGAAAACTAGTTTGGAGTAGATATATAGAGAAGGCCTCAAAGAAAAATGTACAAGGAGGAAAACATTTACAAATGTACCTGGTACAATAACAATCCTTCTCGGAAGCCTTGGAGTCCCTTGAAGATGTCCCTGCTAGCCTCTTGAAGCAAGGCGCCCTTTTCTTTGGTGCGCCCCTCTTGCCTTGCTAGCCTTTGGTCCTCTTCCCTTGTACCTTTGCCTTTGCCTTTGCTTGTACTTGATCCTTGCCCTTTGCCTTTGCCTTGGTCTTGCACCCCTTACACAAGAGTGCCTCCCTCCATAGCTTGGTGCGCATTAAGCTCAAGTGCGCCCCTCTAGCAAAAACACAAGTGTAGTATGTGCCCTCACTTGCCTTGCACCCTCCTCTCCTCTAGAGTGTGCCTATCCTGTACAAATGATACTCCTCAACAAGGTGCGCCCTTCTCCTCAAGCTTGATGCGCCTCTCTCACAAATGCGCCCCTCCACAAGCTTGTGCACCCCTCCTCTTCTAGAATGCACCCCTACTCAAGATGGTACCCAAGCCTCCATGAATGACCCTCCATGCAAGCTAGCACTCAAGCTAAGAATCTCCTCAAACCCTTGACCTCATGCGCCCTCTCCTCCTCAAGAAGTGCACCCAAGAGCTCTCCTCCTTCTCCTCTCCTCTCAAGTGAAGAATGAATCTTATCTTTGCCCTATTCCCTCCTTTAGACTCTCTTTGGCCAAACCCTAAAAGATCATGGCCTAGATCCAATCTAGCCAAGTCTAATCAATGGGTGAGATCTAATCCAAAAATATCACTTAGGAAACCTACTTTTCTTAGTTTTCTTTATGTCCTTTAACTCACCCACAAAGTGAATTAAATGCCACTTTAATGACTTAAGTGACATATTTCACTTTTGACTTAAATCTCCTAAGTCAAAGTGAAATTAGAATCATAAAGTAAAGTAATGAGGGTAATAGTCTCTCCCTTTGTGTTTAGAGACTCACAAACACAAGGGGACCACTTTCCAAGGTACCCAAATCTCAACACTCCCTCTTACCGAGGAAAGTGCCCTTCACCACCAATCTCATCCCTATAGTGGACATGGTTGCCTACTGGCAAATACTCAATGAGTATGGATGTACCCTAATCATCAAAAGTAGTCTCTGACACAAATTTGCTCAACCTGCGTGATCTATAGATGGAAGTGCACCTCCAGCTATCCAAGATCACCTAGATCTTGGTATCAAACCAAAGATCTCAACCTTGGTCTCCCACCAAGGATTTCTACCTCCTGGCATCTCACCGACAGTCACTACTCTTGGCATCTCACCAAGAGTCACTCTCTTCGCATCTCACCAAGAGTCTCCCCCTCTTGGCATCTCACCAAGAGTATCTGGATCTTGGCATCTCACCAAGATCCTCAACTTGGCCTCTCACCAAGTGACTTGTACTTGAAGTGGAACCTGAAGCTAATCTGCCCGTCTCCGTAGCCAAGTGAGGCTCAAGCCTCTGTGGTGCCCTGCTGCTCCTCCTCATCAATCTCTGATGCTATGAAGCCCCTGCACCAACCCTCTCGACAACTCTGAAACTGAACCTGTCCTAGGTGGACCAGTCACCCTTGAAGATGGTGTCCTCGAAAACTGAGTCTGAGCTCCCTTTGAATCACTACTCTGAGTCAATAGGTTCTCCTCAACTCTGTCTCCCCACCTGACGCTAGATGGTGTAACAACTGACAAATAACTAACGAATGCACACTCTCTCGCAAACTGTGCATCGAACTCAACCTCCTCTGTTGTCGCTGCAATATCATCCTGTTCCTTCTTCTTCTTCTTCTTGGGACATTGTCCTGCATAGCGACCCAACTCTCCACAAGCAAAGCATCTCACTGTGCTCATGTCTCTCTCTTGCCCACCGCCACTCTACTGTGGTTTGGCCCCTCCCTTGGGACCCTGTCTAGCACCTCTGTCGATCTTCTTCTTGCCCTTAGTCCACAGAGCAAGGTCCTCATCACCTTGAGAAATCCGTTGCTATCCTAAAGACTTCGAGATGCATCTCGTCTCCTCCTGTACAAAATCATCCCAAAGTATCTCCCAAGTAGGCATAACCTCCTGGGCAACAATGCCTCGAACAAATGAACCCCATGGTTTGGTAAAGCTGTTTAAGGCTGTCCTCACCATAAAGTCTGGGTCCACTATCTCTCCGACGGCTGCAAGCTCATCTCTGATATGAGTGAATCTGCCAAGGAATGATGTAATCGACTYGGAATCGAGCATCTGAATGCTCCTGAGCCTTTCCCGCATAACCATCTTCCGGTTCTGGTTTGGACTCTGGTAAAGCTTGCATAAAGACTCCCACATCTCAAATGCATAGTCTTTACCAGTCAAATGTGGAATGACGTGGTCTCTCACCCCGTCACAAATAGTCCTTTTCGCCTTGATGTTCCTCTTCCTGAACTCTGCCACCAACACGGGAGCAGTGACGGGAGGAAGAACAACGAGAGTATGAACTATATCCCATAGTTCAAGGTCCTCTAAGGAGAAAGTGATCCTGGTCTTCCAAGGGTACCAGTTCCTAGCTCCGTCTAGCCTATCTTCTGCTCGCATTTGAGACACCGACATGGTTGTCCACTAAAGCTCACATTGATGCTAAAACAACACAAGAACACTGCTTCACAACTGTCAACATAGGTGTGAAAAGAGGAAGTAGAACTACAACCTCACTCCTGACAGAACAGGTGTGATAAGAGGTTGTCTAAATCAGCCAAGATGTTGTCCACATAGGTGTGATAAGATGCTGTCCACAAACTTTGTCAACACGCTGTCCAAAAATCTGTCAACTAGTTGTCACAAAACTGTGCACTGAATGCACTAGAAATCAGCAAGTCTTTTCCACCAAGGGCTCTGATACCATGAAGAGAAACGAGGTACTATCAGGTTGCTAAATCTGGTTTGTCTGACCAGATTTTAGCTCTAAGTTTGACTTTCCAAAACTGTCCTTTGCTGCCTTTTAGGACAGCAAACTGTTTGGTTACTTTCTGCTGATAATTTTTGTGGTTAAGTGTCCTTTTGAGGTGCCCTTGCAAGTGTTTTTCATACCAATGATTAACACGTACAATATAACTCAAAACACATAACACTCCTCTGAATCTTTACAACTCTAAATGCTGATCTAACAATTCAAGCATGCATGAAATTGACACAGATGTTTTTGGTCAACATGACCCTAGAAAAATCCCCCTTGAGAAAAACTAGTTTGGAGTAGATGTATATATAGAAGGCCTCAAAGAAAAATGTACAACATGGAAAACATTTACAAGTGAACCTGGTACAATAGCAACCCTTCTTGGAAGCCTTGGAGTCCCTTGAAGATGTCCCTGCTAGCCTCTTGAAGCAAGGCGCCCTTTGCCTTGGTGCGCCCCTCTTGCCTTGCTAGCCTTTGGTCCTCTTCCCTTGTACCTTTGCCTTTGCTTGAACTTGATCCTTGCCCTTTGCCTTTGCCCTTGGTCTTGCACCCCTTACACAAGAGTGCCTCCCTCCATAGCTTGGTGCGCTCTAAGCTCAAGTGTGCCCCTCCTCTAGTATGCGCCCTCACTTGCCTTGCGCCCTCCTCTCCTCTAGAGTGCGTCTATCCTCTACAAATGAGACTCCTCAACAATGTGCGCCCTTCTCCTCAAGCTTAATGCGCCTCTCTCACAAATGTGCCCCTCCACAAGCTTGTGCGCCCCTCATCTTCTAGAATGCACCCCTACTCAAGATGGTGCCCAAGCCTCCATGAATGACCCTCCATGCAAGCTAGCACTCAAGCTAAGCATCTCCTCAAACCCTTGACCTCATGCGCCCTCTCCTCCTCAAGAAGTGTGCCCAAGATCTCTTCTCCTTCTCCTCTCCTCTCAAGTGAAGAATGAATCTCATCTTTGCCCTATTCCCTCCCTTAGCCTCTCTTTGGCCAAACCCTAAAAGGTCAATGGCCTAGATCCAATCTAGCCAAGTCTAATCAATGGGTGAGATTAATCCAAAAATCTCACTTAGGAAACCCACTTTCCTTAGTTTGCTTTATGTCCTTTAACTCATCCACAAAGTGAATTAAATGTCACTTTAATGACTTAAGTGACATATTTCACTTTTGACTTAAATCTCCTAAGTCAAAGTGAAATTATAATCATAAAGTAAAGTAATGAGGGTAATAGTCTCCCCCTTTGTGTTTGGAGACTCACAAACACAAGGAGACCATTTTCCAAGGTACCCAAATCTCAATAGGAGGTACATATCCTTTTCCAAATTTGCAATCATCTTACATGTATTGATAAAGTGAGGGCTTCTGGCCACATTAAATGGGATTGCAGATTCAAAAAACATGTCAGCCACAACATCATAAACTTCTTGCTTCTGTATGGGCTTCCAAAGAGTGTTTAATGTAGTTGTCCCACTTGATTTTATTGGCTGAGATGAACTTCTAGTTGCAGCCATGCCTGAAGAAAATGGGTTGTAGTTTGTAATATTCCTAATTTTATTTTTTATTTTTTCTTGGTTTCCCCTTAGACATATTTATTGAAACAGTTTGCATACAAGTCTTTTTTCCTTGCAGAAATAAATGGCAATGACACAGCAGATGTACTATGATATTGTAACAGTGAGATATCACTACCAATCTGATCCCTTTTTCTTATTTAAATCAAATCGAATAAATGCACTGTATATCGACTTACAAACTGATAGAAACGTATGGATCTAACCTCATATACAGTGTTAATATCAGATCTGGTATAGTGAGGTGAAATGGCTGCTGTAGGTTGTTGTTGACTGCTGTAGCTTGCTTCTGAACTAAATCGACTCCTCTCAAGCTGTATGCGCTGATGATTCTTGTCTCCACAGGTTTGCACAATTATTTACCCATATATTGCTCGTCTTTTGCAATAGGGACTCGTCCCCTACTACAGATTTAGTATGCTTCCCACATGAACTCGACCTCCGAGGAATAAATGGTCTCTGATTGAAGAATGGCACTTTGCTTCTCAACAAAATTAGCTCTGCCCAACAAAACTCAGTCTGCAAGTAGTGAATCTTCAGCCCAGACAATAGATTCGACTCACAATGAAAGAATAGAGGTCCAGACTCAGTCTTCTTATCCAAGGGATTCGCCCAGCTGCTGGTAAGTCGTCCCTTCACTCCCAAATTCGCCCCTACAAAGAGCAAATACGGTTTAGCAATGGAGATCTCGACCTCTTCAAGCCAAACGTTCTCTGCAAACAAACTCTGCCCTCACGAAGACTAACTCAACTACACATGAAAGAAACGCAGCCACAAGAAATATCTGCTATCAATGGAGCACAATGAAGAAACCTGGATGTTCTCTTCTCCAAATGACTATCTAGGGTGGATATGTCTCACCACCGAAACAAATCTCTGAAACTTCCCTTAGGGCTTTCGTCCCAAGAGTTCGCAAAGCCACAAAGAGCTCTCTCAAATGAGTTTTAGAAAATAACTAGTCAAGAATGAGAGAGGGCACCCTCCTTTACCTCTTTTTATTCTTTGGTTGACTCTTTTGCGACCATTTTACCTTTTAATAAGCTTAAGTGACTTTTCATATTCTCCATAGTCCCTTAGGTGCCTTTTTTACCACTTACTCAATGTCATCTTTTTTAAAATTACTTTAATTCCCGCTTTGGTGACATTAAATAATCAATTAATTCCCTTTTTTTATACCGACTATAGCCCACAGTAATTACTTAGGCTATTTCGTCAATTTCCTAGAGGACTCATTTGGAAAGGGACATTACATAGTTCCTTGTAATCTCTTCCTCAATGTGTTGTCTTTTGTTTTCATTCACCTTGTTGGCCTTTTTTATTCTATCATAATCCTTTTGAAGTGTCTCCTTGAGTTCTGCAGACACATTTTTGCAGCCTTCAACACCACCTCTTTTACCATTACTAATAGAGAGTAAGTGGTCCATCACTCTTGTTAAAGATCCAAAAAACTTAGCATTGCATAATCTGCTTTTCACATGTCTCCCATTGAACCCATCCAATTTCTCCACATGTTTCCATGCCTTTGCTGTTGATTTTGGAGGTGCCATGGAAAATCAAATGTTTCTGCATCAAAACCAAATGTACTTCTTGAGTTTTATTCATTCAAATGTATAAAAACTATGAATTAGTAGCAATTGATCATTGAAGTTGAACGAAGATTTCTTAGTGTTTTTTGGTATAGTAGTTTTGTTTATTCACAGTAAAGATATAATATCATTGCAAAATGCCCTTTGCTGTTTGAAAACAACAGAGGTCTTGTTATGGTTTCTTTTTAGAGATTACTACGGCAGCCATGAACTTGCTAGACTTACAAGTAACAAAGATTAATAGAGGGTGTAACCAGTTAAAAGTAGATTTAGCATTCTGTGTTTTATTCATAAACAGGGGAAATTAAAAAAAAATACAATCTTGATTACAATCAAAAGATAAAGCCCTTTATTCTACAATATTGGCCACAAGCCCCATCTTCTACAAATTTAAACTAAACCAATTCACTCTCGAATTTAAGTAAAATATGGAATTTGTTTTTAGTAATCTGTTATTACAGACTTGAGGTGCATTCCATAGCCTTGTTGAGGGTTGGGGTGATCAATCAATTCTTATTTCTCTTTGTTAGTGGGCCTTCTCATAGTGCATTGGGTGTATTAAACTACAATTCTTTGTGTGTGTGTCTTCCCTTGATTGTCTGGAGGGAAGCTAGGTGCATTCAATCGTCCGGGTGAGGATGGTGTGATCCATCAATTTTGTGTGTGCTCTCATGAATTGCGTGTATTGAATATTGAATAATATTCAATATGTACACTAGTGGATACTCATGTAAAAGTTTAAAACCAGGTTTATATGTCGGTGAGGTTGCAAATCTCTAGAAAATTTACAGTAATTAGGAGTTGGGACTTACCTTCGTTCCTTGCCTTACAAAGTTACAACAACCATCCACCGGAAGTTGGAAGTTGGAACAACAGCACTCGCACTGCGTGGGGAGATAAGATATTGTCCAGCATCGAACCTTGCCTTCTTGTAAACCTATGTCAACTCGTGCGTGCACTGTGCTGTCTGCAACTTGCAAGGGTTTGGGTTTAAACTTTACCCTTTAATGGTCGAAAACTGAAGTTCGAATTTTGAACAGCTAAACCTAGGTCCGAAACGATATGATGCAGCCTACATGAAGTGTTATCGTGGGTTAGAGACTAGAGTGCTCAGTGAAGGGAAAGTGTGCGACTGGTGGTAAATTGGTAATATAATGTTGTGTGCGGCGGGCGGATTGTAATATAATGCTGTGTGCGGCGGGGGAATGTTTTTGGGTTTAATGCCTAACAACTAAACGACAAGTCACAAACCTTAAAAAAAATCCATAAATATTCGTCTTGAAATTCGTTTTTCGGTTTGAGTTCTTTACGGTTCGAATTCGTTGAGGTTTGTCGAACCTCAATGAATTTGAATTTTTTTTTAGGTTAGGCGAACTTCGAACCCGAAGTTTCAGGTTCACTGAACCCCGTGACTGAGATAGAGTAAGGGTTTGCTATGAAACAAATTGACAGATGCTGGGTCTGAAATTTAACACAAGTAAAGTCCCGTCCTATGAGGGGGATCTTGGGGCAACGGAACAAGCAAGCCGCCCACTGTCACCTTGGCGGCCTTGCTTCTACTCTTTTAGGCTAGGGTCCCTAACCTAAGGAGCGCTTTCCTATTTGTCGAACTAAGTTCTGTCGTTGCGAGTAAGGCGGGTATGGATAAAGCCTAAGTTGACTTTGGTCGATCTCTCAAAATGATGGTTTTCAAGGAGTTAGAGAAGGAAAGTGTTTGGGATATGTGCAAGAAACACTCAATGAACCATTTGACCTGTTATCCCCACTTTTTAGGGATAACTAGGAGATCATGTCTCGAGGCCCACAGGTCCCAGACATGGAGTACCAAGAGCAGGATTGATCTGAGCATGGCCCTGGAAGGCCCACCTTTTCTTCATTCATCATCCTTGTCTTGTCAGCAGTGTTGACCGCCCATTAGCACCGGTGGTCAACTCATGTGCCATGAAGAGATGCATCATCAGATGCCATGTTGTCGAAGACTTTGGTTTTACAGGGCAGTGTTTGGCCCAACACTTATTTTTGTAATTGGAATTTCCGCACCCCTGCGTGGGTTAATAATGTAATAGGTCTGCATGAGTCATGTTTAGGTCAGTTACCTTGGGATCGGTTCACTTGGAGAGTTCCTTTCACCGAGGGTTTTTTATCCTCAGGTTATCAGTTGGGCTTTTCAGCCTTACTGATTTCCCTTGAGTTTTTCCCTCACACTTGCAATATGTCCTCCAAAGTGGTGAACGACGTTCTAGTGGACTTATGTTTTGGTAACTATATAGAGAAATCATTATAAATGACCATGCAAGACATCTTAGAAAGTTTCGTGGAATTCCGTCGAGTCTAGATTAGTTTTTTTTAATTAATTAATTTTTAATTAAATTTCCCTAAGTTTGGAGGTTTATTTATTTAATTAATTAATTATTTTTGAGCAAAATTGTAAAAACTGGATCCTTGGACTTTTCATAGGAGTATTTGTGCTCAAAAGAAATGGAATAGCACCCCCTACATCCATGGACCAAGTTTCATCTCAGTTGGACAACTTTAGCCATGGGTTAGTCCACCCGGAGTGTCAATTAGTCTAAAACAACAATTTTAATTGCTAAAGTCCAAACATGGCAAAGTGTAAAAGTTGTAATAATGAGTTAGATGATGTGAAATGTTGAAATGATGGTTAGAGAGAGACCACCTAAGCATAATCTTAGCCTCCCAACCTTTTTCAACCTTGTTTAACCCCTTACACCACCTCCACACTCAAAAAGCATGCCCCCCTAGGGGGATTAATGTTTTTCCTTTTTTAATTAATTTGTGACTTGAGTGTGGACCCCTCTCTTGAGCTTTCACTTCATTTAGCCCCTATATCACCCCTAAAGGTGACCCCACTCACTCTACCTCACCTATCCTTGCATTTGGGTTGATTTTTGACCTTGTGGAGCGCTCTCCAAGAGAGTTACGCCCCCCTTTGTGTCTCTCCAATGGAAAATTCGTTTTTTATTTTTTGAGGCTCTTTCTCTTGCCCTAGCACGGATCCCACAACCTCCCTCATGAGTTTTGGTGATCCCAACCTACCTCACTCATCTCTCACCCCTCATTACCTTTCTCTCATCCCAAGTGGTGCGCCCTCCCTCTTCTAGAAATTCCACAAATAATTTTTAAAAAATTATTTGAGCCTCTTCATTTACCTTGGCACAAATCCCATGCCTCCTACATGCCCTTGGATCTATCCAAGCATTTTTTCTATTTTTCTACACCCTAGATCTATTGTGCAAACCCTAAGGGATGCGCCCTAGCCTAGAGATCTACTCATTTGCTTGGTGGTGGACACTTGGCTTAGATCCAAGAGAGGTAGGTTTGCCTCTCCAAGTATAAATAGATCTCTTTTCTTCTCTCCAACTTACCATATCTTGAGCTATTGTTATGCTACTTGATTTTCATCTCTCTTTCTCTCTCTCTAGTCATTCATTCCATTTCATTTCCACTCTATGCTCTAGAGTTTTGGAGTATTTTCTCTCCAAAACCATTTTTCTTGAGTAATACAAATATTGGAGAAACTTTGGAGGACAACAAGAAGACTAAGGCGTATGCTTCTTTTTCTTATGCATGGGAGGTAACATTGTATTGGTATTTTTAGATGCTTGCAACACTAGATCTTAGGTAAAGTGTTATCTAAGTAGATCTAATAGGGTGTATGCTTATTGGGTTTATATATCTTGATGTGTTAAATAAAATAGAAGTGTCATTTTGTTTCAATACATCAACATATTGTCTATTGTATGCATGTTGTTTGAAGGGATCTTGCAGGTTTATCTCTAGGATTTCATTGGGAACTCCTTCAAGGAGAAAGGTCACTTGAAGCTCTCACACACTCCATTTCTCTAACCCTATTGCTCCTTTTCTATTATTGCTGTTCACTCATTCCATTTTCAGATAGCATATGATTGTTTAAGTAGGTCAAATCAATCAATACAATATCTTGGTTTCTTGTGGAAAGTCTTGTCCTAAAAGGCAAGGGTCTTCCTTAATCCCTTTTTTGGTTGTGTGTAGCCATTCTAGCAAGCAAAGCTTGCTGATTTTGCAGGTATATCAGATCTGGTTGAGATGCTTTGGGCTGCCCAAAAGAGAGGCACTCAACACTAGAAGACCCTTTTGGGGATTTGGTAGCTATATCTCAACCCCCTTTTTCGTTTTATAGCATTTTTGTATATTTTTCCTCCTTTTTGCTTGTTGGTTGAAGCTCATAGTGTAGGAGGAGAAGTGGTACAGCCTCCTCCCATTTGTGAGCTTTGAGATAGGTAGGACGTGGGTTAGATCTAAGTTTTCTTCAATTTTTGAGCCTTTCTTAGCTTGGCCGTGAGGTTTTGGAGGTGAGGGCACCTTCCCAACCTAGGCCGTGGGGTGTTCTTGCTTGCTTAGTAGCTTAGATTGTAACTTAGTTTATTTCTCTTGATCTTCTTTCATGGTTTGCCCTAATTGCTAAAATCTTAAAGAACTTATTCTAATTAAGCAAGTCTAATCTAATCACCTACCTAGTTGGGAGAGGAATACCCCAAATAGGCAAGGCTAAGTGTTGATGTTTTATTTCATGATATGATGTGATGTGATCTATTGTTTAATGATTTAAATTGCTTATGTTCTAGATCTACATCTTAATCTTAAGCCTATTGGGCAACACACTTAAATAATCTAACTAGATCTTGCTTAATTTCATTTCAAGCTTGTTATCTTCTTGTATGCACATGGTTTAAATCTTAATGCTTAAACATCTTTAAAGTGCTTAACACGTAATTGGTTTAGTCTTGTTACCCCCGATTTCTAGGGATAACTAGGAGATCATGTCTCGAGGCCCACAGGTCCTAGACATGGAGTACTGAGAGCAGGATTGACCTGAGCATGGCCCTGGAGGGTCCATCTTTCTTCTCCTTCATCAGACTTGTCTTGTCAACAACAGCAACATCCATCACCTTCGGCTTGGACTTGTATCGGAGAAGATTCTTGCTCCATGAGGTAATTGGTCCAGGTATCATGGTATGTGTCATTTTTTATCATTATAACCTTTAGATATATGCATCTTACTCCTTTCGTTTCTGACAACTGCTTGGATCTTACATTGACCCGCTTGACCATGGTTGGGGGATTTGACAGGGTGCCCTAGCAAGCTTGTGCCCATAGGTTTTGGTTTGCCACTCGGGGAATTTCTGAAGAACCATCGTCCGCTCCCATCATATCATCACTTTTACATCTTATCTCCCACTCATCTGCCCCATTCCCCTTGTCCGAGCATTGGGATGATTTGTTTGTGGGGTTACACCTTATCTCGTGGGAAGAAGGGGCGAAAGGCCAAGAAGGTAAAAGCAGCTGGTATAAGATAAAAGCCATAAAAAAATGAAACCTAGAGATGCCTCGCCCAGGGATCCTTGAGAAGGCAATAAAAAGCCTCTCAACAAGAAAGAAGAGGGACCCGAAGAAAAATAACAAAACAAGACCTAGCCAAGAGGATAGGGGGTCTCATCACGAGCCAGCCTATTATGTTCATGGGTACCTAGTAGTATGACATTGCCATTATCTGGTCACCACGCCAGGGCAGTGACCTTTGGTTGCATGGCCAAGGGAAAGGGGGTCTCATCACGACCCAACCTTATCATCTCTGTGAAAGTGCTTGTGGGTAACACTGTCATCTTTGGTCACCACGCCAAGGCAGTGTCCTCTAGTTAGACCTTAAAATAAATAAGAAAAAGCAATAAAGAAAAGAAAGAATAAAGGCAATAAAAGGCTTGGAAAGAATTGCATCTATGACGGGTACAACTCGCCTTCTACAAAGGCACCCACAGGTAATATCGTACATCCCTGTCTTTCACTCTACCCATATGTCTGGACATCCTTTGACCACATCCCCTCGTGTTACATGGCTTGGATGATATCCTCTGGAGACTTTCCTTTTCTTATGGACGCTGGCCCAATAGGGTATTTTGTCTTTTTCTTCGGCTTTGTATTGTAGGTCATTGTAATGTCTTTGAGCTATTGAATGATACATCAGGGGTTTTATGCATATATTTGATAAAATTAATGATGAAACGTGATTGACATTGCTATGATCCCTGTGACTAATGAGCCTATGGAGGGCGAAGTTTTTGATGTGCAGGACCATGCCCGACGGACAGGTACCAGTTGGACTGGTACACATGGGGAGATGATTAGCTCGGACCTCCATGGGGCTGAAGAGCCCATCAGATGGTTGCTGGTACCCCATCAGAGGCAGAGACAGGACAATGATTGGTTGAGCTCTTGCACATGAGAAGAAGAAGGACGTTCCATCCAGGACACTTTGGCTGAGTCCGACCCAGGGGGGTTGACCCTTCTCAGATGGAGCGTTTCTCTTTGATGACCATGACGTCACCCAGGAGGCCTTGACGTCACCTTAAGCGTGTGGGAGTTTGATAGGACGGATGACACTTGTGGCAACTTGGAGGAGCCCAGGAAGGGCTAATTCTTGACTTCTGGATGCTGGACTAGCCCCAAAAGGGCCTAACGTCTCCCTCAGAGGGGCTTGACGTCTCACTTTTTGCTCATTTAGGTCTTTTACTTAGCATTTAATGTAAAAACAATATGATTTTGGTTTGTAGCCTTGTCGGCTATTTTTAATGACCTAATTTTAATTATAGGTCATGATAC
>ML780116.1:143794-158074 GCA_009831015.1 Picea engelmannii
ATGTGGGCCTCGAGACATGATCTCCTAGTTATCCCTAGAAATCGGGGATAACAATACTCACCCATCGCTCTCATATGAGCATTTCATTTTCATTATATGCTTTGCATTCTCTTGAGTAGAATACAGTTTCTTCTTGCTCATTTATGATTTCTAGATTTGCTTTCCTTCATTCATTTGCATTCTTGGGTGGCTTTTCAGCCAAATCTTACATGGTATCAGAGCGGTTGGGAGTTGTGGGTTAGCAATCTTTTTAGAAATTTGAGTGTAGAGCTATTTTTTTCGAAGCACATGAGTATGCTCTTCTCTTTCATCCTTCTTGGATGATCTAGAGAATCAGAAAAGTTTGGAGAAAACACTCGTTTCTAGGGGGGTTCTCTTTTTGACTTGCTAGATGCAGGTTTTTTTGGAGCTTCCTAGAGACATTTTGAGCTCATCATTGAGTCTAGAGAAAAGCTGAGATAACCAGATTTGCCTTTTGTTTCGTCCCTGTTGGACATCGGAGGCCAGATCTGCGAGGGCTTGAAGTTGGACGTTCGTTGCCAAATCCAACAGGGAGCCACCATTTCAGAGCATTTTGGGTCAAATTCGACCTTGCCATTGTGCTCAGAAGGCCTGAAAACCCTAAGATCAAATGTCCATTTGTCGATTTTGGTCAAAGTTGTCCAGAGAGGCAATTTTTTTGCCCAGGGCCGTACGCCCCCCCAGCCCGCACTTAGGTTTGGCGACATTTCTGCTAAATTTGGCAGAAGGTGAATTTTGGCGGTTTCGCTAAGTTTGACAATAGTTTTGCTAAATTTGGTGGAGTTTTTAAATTTATCTAGAGGTTTCTATAGTTGGCGGTTTCGCTAAGTTTGGTGGTAGTTTCGCTAAATTTGGGGGAGTTTTTAAATTTATCTAGAGGTTTTTACAGTTGGCAGTTTTGCTAAGTTTGGAGACAGTTCCACTAAATTTGGTAGAAGGTGAATTTTAAATTTCCTACCCCTTCTCTGTTGGCAGGTTGGGTTTTGAAGATGAACTTTGCAGGCTCATATCTTGGGCTTCCGACCTACTTTTCTCGAGCAATTTTTTTTCTAGGTTAAGTTTTCGTGCTCTCCGCACTGGTGTAGATAGTTTCTGATTTTGGTGCACAGATTTTCTAGAAATTGCAGATTCTCACAGGTGACATTGCGCAGTTCTCGTTTTGAGAACTTTAAAGGATCATATATTTTGCATACGACCTCAGATTGAGGTGATTTGTCTTTTGAAAGTGCATGATTTTTTGTTTACTTCATAGTGGTGTTGACCACCTATTTCAACTAAGGGTCAATGTCATGTACCATGAAGCTATGTACCATATGGTACAACATATTTTGAAGATTTATGGCTCAGCAGGGCAAATTTTTCCCTGGCACGTCTTTCTATGTAATCGAAATGTTCGCTCCCCTGCGTGGGATAATAATGTAATAGGTCAGCATGAGTCATATTTTAGGTTAGTTTCCTAGGAATTTATCATTAGGGAAGTCCTTTCATCGAGTGTTTTTTTTCCCCAGGTAATTAATCTGGCCTAACAGGCCATTCTAATTATCCTTGAGTTTTTCATTCACAATAATCCTCCAAAGTGGTGAAAGGCGTTCTAATGATCGAGCCCAAGGGGTGACTAAGGTCTAGGAATGTTGTAAATGACCATGCTAGACATCTTCTAGAGTTTTGCGGAATTCAATTAAGTTTTATTAAAATTCTCAATTTAATGGGAATTTTAATTATTTTTGATGTAAAATGTAAAAAATTGGTCCTTGGGGATTTGGATAGGGGTGTGAGTACTCAAAACAAATGGCTGAGGACCCCCTACACCCTTGGATCAAATTTCATCTCAATTGGACAAGTTTTGTTAGGTCATTGTCCATGAGGAGTCCAAGTAAGTAAAAAGTCAACAAATAATTGGCTAAATTAAAATAGCCAAAAATTGTAAAAATGTCTAAAATCATGAGAGAGAGTGGGGAAATGATTTCTAATGTATTTCCCAAGTTGGAAAAGTGATTTTCCACTTAAAAGACCCCCCATGCCAAGCCAAAAACCAAAAGTGAGTCTCCTTAGTGAAAAGTGCACCCCCCTTTCTCATGAACTTAAAGAAAAGTAAAAAGTTAAAGTGAAAAAATGCCTAAAACCCTAATTTCGCCCTTCCTATAGCCTAACCTCATGTTTGACAAATCAAAAGGTGTTTCCCCCTTCACATCTCACCCCTCAAACCCTAACTCACTACCAAAACCCTAAAAGTGTCTCTTCCTTGACTTTGTCTATCTCTCTTGGGATGTGTTACACTTGTAATTCATCCAAGAGGGGTCTTTCCTCTCTCCCAAGTTTAAAAGAATGCATACCCCTCCTCATTTCTGAATCTATTCTCAGAGCAACTTTATGCTTCCCAAATGTCTCCCACTCCTCTCTCTCTCTCTCATTCTTTCAATGTAAATCTTGCTGCAAGTATTTGCATGCAACATTTTTCTTGTAATAAAAGGAAGCTTTGGAGGATATCTTATGTGCATTGGTAGTCTTCTTGATGTTGTTCATGGTTCTTTTTTGAGGTGATATTGTTGTTTTACTCTTGTGTATTTCTTGTTTACATTGTCTTAACTTGGAGATCCAAGCAAAGTATTTTGCTTGGAAGAATTTATAGTAGTATTACTATTTGTTTTTGTGGGTTATTTTTATAGAATTTGGAAAGTATTTTGCAAGTTCTTTAGATATACTCACCTCCTTGTTGGTTTTGTAGCAAGTATTCATTCATTTGCAGGTCACTCAAGGGTTTGAAGAAGTAAATTTCAGATCTGAAAATTTACTTGTTCAACCATTCAAAGCCTCCAATAATTTTCTGTTATCATTTCTATCTTTCCCATTCACTTTAAAGAATTTTCTATTCTAAAATAGTCATTTAAAATCATATTTTATGTTCAGATTTTTACTCTAAAATTTCTGTTTTATACACTAACAGAAATTAATAAGTTTTTAAGTTTTCTGTGGTGGGAGTTTTGTTCAGAAATGTTTGGAAGAACCACAGTATTCATTATTACATGTCGACGTTTCGGATCCACAACAGGATCCATCTTCAGGACATAAAAGCCTGACGAAAATCAAGAGAAGAGCCTTAATAAATATTAAAGTGGATCCTGTTGTGGATCCAAAACGTTGACATGTAATAATGAATACTGTGGTTCTTCCAAACATTTATGAACAAGTTTTTAAGTGATTTTGTAGCATTTCCAGCAAGCTTTGATCGCTGGTTTGTGCAGATTCTCGCCAAGTTAAGGGGAGGTGTTGCCCATTTGGGGCCTCAAACACTCAAGGAAAACCTCCCAAAGCTTGGGTATCAAGCCCCCTTCTTTCTATCTTCTTCTAAGACATTGTAAGCAGCCCAAAAGAGTCTCTTGGACTTGCATTCTCTTTAATATAGTCAAAAATCTGATATTGTAAATTAGTTTAGTATTGCCCACACCTTGCAAAGTGATTGGCTATGCCAATCCATGCAATATCCTGAAGGCTAGATCAGTTTTTAATTTTCTATTTTGCATTTTATTGTTTGCCCCACTTCTCCCCTAAAGAGAAGGTTGAGTGGCTAGTTTAACTCTTTTCTTTTAAGTTATTCTTTTACATTTCACCCACCTTGGCACAAAATCGGTAGGCTTGTCCTCCTCCTTGTGCCATTGTTGTGAGGTTGTAAAGTTATTTACATTTTTGCCCACCTTTGTCCTTAAGACAAAATTGTGTGGCTAGGCAATTGTTTATTTCATTTCAAGTTATTTAATTCATTAATTTTCGCCCACACCTTGCATTGTGTTTGGCTCTGCCAACCTTGCAATATCATGAGGCTAGTGTAAATTGTTTATTTTAGAAAGTAATCAAACTTGTGCCCTGTATTCCCTCCCCTTGCCACTTTGGTGGATCTTGGGTAACTAAGAAAGGGAAAAATGACTGTGTGGCTAGTCTAATTAGGCACTCAATCCACTCATTGTTTCAACCACCAAAATAGGGTGACTTGGGAGGCTACAGGGGGTTGAAGTCAGGGACGGCTTCACGACACTACGTGTCCTCCTTGCTTGAGTGCCCAAGCATTCTGGATCTGACCTGTGGAGCTAGGGAAGGACCTTGCTTGTCCTTCTTCTTGAGCATCCAACATTTCCTTTTGGTTGAAGGGATAGGGATTTGGGGTAGACACATAGTCTAGGCTTGTATCTTTCACACTTCAATTCCCCCTAATTCTAGAGACTTAAAATTTATTAAAATTAACCTACACACTACATTCACAACATTTGCACTTTCAAGTTCAGTTATCTTTCTTTTCAAGTTGTGTAATTTTACTTTCAAAGCAATTTACTTTCCATGCGTTTTAACTTTCCAAACATTTTCAATTTCAAGCTATCTTTTTCATTGTAAATGTTTACATGTATTGATGCTTCATTGTTTATTGGGTTGATGGTATTCTTTATTCATTTGGATATAGTTGTTTAAAGCTAGAAGTCATTTCATTGTGTAAATAGTTCATGTTGTATTTCATTTTGTAGATATATTTTATAATTGTGTAAGTAAACTTTGGGTACATTTTAGGCACTGGTCTGTTTATTGTATTGTAAAGAAAAATGTTTGCTTGTCATTTAAAAGTTGCATTTGCATTGTTTGCTTGTCATTGGGTTGGGCATACTTAATTAAAAACCAAATTAACTCCTAGATCATTAATTCAACCTTAACATAGTTAAATAGGGTCTACCCCCCTTGGTTTCCCTAGGAGTGAGCCTAGACGGAAGAAGTCCATATCGAGGTGACAGTGGGTTTGGACTTAGGCTTCTACCTCCAAGGACACACCAAGTGGGTTGGAGACTTATCCACGTTAATAGGTGTGTATTAGGATGGAAACAAGTGGTATTGTTTATCTCACTTGGTATTGTGCTAAAATTGTACTTTAAGCACATGCTCATTTTTTGAGGATTTGTAAAGGCATTGAAGTCAAGTCCACCCAATGCTCTCTTGCTAGTGGCAATTGTAACTGCAATAAGTATAAAGTGCAAAATCATTTTTCTTGGGGGGCGCTCTTTGATTGAGTGATTTGGGGGGGGGTCTCTTGGTTTGGTTGTTCTTGTGCATCTCTTTCTACTCCTGCTCTCTTTTCCCTCACAAACGAGTAACTTTAAATTTCCATTACTAACACCATACAACTAGAAAACATGGCATCAAAATGCATGGAATGCCTTAATGCAACAAGGATATACACCTTATGTTGAACAAAAGGTAACTGAACCCATAATTTGTAGTATTTACCCACTTGGGTTTCTCTAGGGTAAATATTGTGTTCGTGGTTTTCCTCTGTGTCTTTGCTGCTATTGTTCCGTTCTTATTCTTAGTTTTTAAAGAATTCATATGGTGTGTTTATTTTTTTGTTTAATCATTAAATACAAAAGCAGGCTCACCGTGTTAGCATTAATCTGTTTTGGTGAGTTGACTTTTGGATTATCCAAAGCAGTTTACTTATTCTCACGTACTAATGGTGTACATTAATTACACCCAATAAGGATACAAGTCAAGATTACACATATTACATGTATTAGACTAATAGTTAATTTCTAGGAAAAAGTTAGGGTTTTAGGGTCCCATACTTTTCCCTGGAAAAAGTGGCCAGTTCACCCTGCAAGGCTGTCTGAAAGGTGGTAGAACTATCATAGCCATTAAGTTGGGCCAGGTGGCCTCGTGTCCCTCTAGATTAAAATGGCAAATGTTGTCCCACTTTTGGGTGATGGCGTATGGTTTTTGGGATTTAGGATCTCAGATGATTTCTTTGGAAGCATTTCCTATTATAGGGATTTCATGTTCCATAGCAGAGCATCTGGCAAGAGAAGTAAAGAGATAGCAGAGAAGAGAAGAAAGAAAAATCTGTAGGGGATTGTAGCAGACCATAGTGTCTCATAGCACAACATTGGGTTTGGTAATCTCCGTAGTTTACATACTCTCTGATTTTAAGAAGAAATCATATTCCTTCATTTGTTGGAGTTTTTAGTATTTACACACATTGGGTTTGGTAATCTCTGTAGCTTGCACACACTCTGATTTTAAGAACAAAGCTTATTCCTTCATTTGTTGGAGTTTTTAGTATTTACCCACATTGGGTTTCTCTAGGGTAAATATTGTGTTTGTGGTTTTCCATTGCGTCTTTTGTTAATTTCCTATAATTTAGCAACTAGAATATTATGCCAATAATTTTATGTACTCATAATTTAATCAATGCTGATATAAACTCAGAAAATTATGCATAAATATTACAACTGAGTTATTTATCCAAAATAGCAGTAGAAGCACATTCAGAAAACCAAGCACATAAATGGACAACACCAGAAATACCCTGGAAACCCTAGTGCGGGGAAAGCCAACAAAGGAGGGGCTTTATTGGCTCTTGAGAAATTGGTTTACAACAACAAATACACCAGAAAATATCTTACAAAAATTTGTCTTCCTCTGGTAGTTATACGACCTAGCCACATGTGTTGTACAACCCAGCTAAACACGCCCAACAGACTCGGCCCTAGCTCATCCCAAGAGAACAACCTGTATGACCTGCACAAATCGACCCAAACAGTCTCAGAATCGACTTGTTCGACTTGGAATAGTTCGGCCCTTGCTGCTAGTACGTCGTACGATCTGTACGACCTACTTTCTCTACTGCGTACGGCCTGCCCTCTGCCTCTTAGCTTGCTGCTGTGGAGCTGCTTGTTCAACCTGCTCTCATCTTGTCAAAATCACCTCAACCAAAGCTCCTACACTTGCCCTCTTCCTCAGCCAACAATGCCTCAACCGAGTGCCCTCCTTCAACTCTCTTGCTCAATGAGAGTTGTGTGTGTCCTCCTCAACCTCAACCCCTCAATTTATCTTTCTTGCAACCTCCTTTCTGCCTTGAGATATGTGCCCAAATCAACCCACAATGGCTCAGATTGAGGCGCCTCCCTTAGTTGGACCCCACTCAACACTCAAGTGGTGCGCCCCACTTGCCTGGGCCCCACAGAGCACTCACAACATAATTTTTCTGAACTCCTAAGTTAGACTTAGGAAAAAGATAAATAAGTTGATTTGGGTATTTTAATGTGTCCATCAGCATTCCTAGGACACTTAAGCCCATGCTAAGACACCTTCTAAGCTATAAAAACTAACACTCCCTCTTAGTGAGGAAGGTGTCTCCACCTGGATCAATCTTTGACCCCATGAAATATGATGCTACTATTGTAGCTGGTCCCTTTGAACTGGAAGAGCCTCTTGCTACCTTTGCTGGACTCTGATCTGATAACTTGTTCTCCTCATCCATCAATGTCATGTCATACCAGTAGACAGACTTGGCAGTCTTGGATGAAGCCACTCATCCACTAGAATTAGTCTCTGACACTGATCAACAATCCAAGATCCCCTTGGACCCCACTACAGTCTGTCCCACCACCCTGTACATCATACCTTCCATGATTCCAAGCCTCACTGCTGCATCCAAGGTCGCTCCCTCTAAACGTATGAGTACCTGTCCATCCTCGAACATAATTGCATACCCCATATCCTCCAGAGTTGATACTGAGAGAAAATTTACCACCTCCAGAGGACCACCTGACTCTAGTTGGAATCTGACACATCCAACCCCCTTAACTACATGCATGGTGCTAGCCCCACTTCTCACATGCAAGTATGAGCCCGTCTCCGAAACACTAAGGAACATCAACCTCATCCCCGTCATATGGCGAGATGATCCATTGTCCACGATCCATGCCGCAATGTCCTCACACTCTACAAAACTGCTGCTCGAAAGAAAAGAGACCAGAGAAAATTCCTCCTCGAATTTTTTGGCAAAATCATCCATATCAGTGGATGCTGATGCTGCTACCTGTGCCTCCTCCTTCTTCTTCTTGTTGGGACCGTTATCGCACAATTTGTAGCTAGGGGATGTCCAGACATGTGGGTAGAGTGAGAGCCAGGGATGCATAATGTTATTTGTGGGTGCCTTTGTAGAAGGCGAGCTGTACCTGTTGTTGACACTCAGAACTGAAATGGGTTGCGGCAAATCAATCCCGAGGCAACCTCGAACCACTTTGGATTAGAAGCTGCCCTCTTCCAACCCGAGAGGGATCTCTCGAAAAATGTCACAAAATAAAATGAAGTAAACACGAAAAAGATGGGCAGTTTTATGGGTAAGTGATGGTCTTGGATTTTTGGAGTTTGGGGGTTAAACCAAGGAAGAGGTCCATTGGGCATGGAGTCAAATGAAAACCGAGAAAAAGAGACAATAGCAGAGATCAAATATTTGCAGAAAGTGAGGCAAAGTAAGTCTATCTTCCAGTGCTTTGATAAATCATGATGCGGTAGTGGAAAGAAAAAGGAAAGGCCGACGTAGCAAAGGATATATGCAGAATTCTGAAAATGCAGATTGGTCTTACACAACTGATAGCTGGTGCAGAGGAAAGGCAATAAACAATTGCAGAAAACCCAAATCCTTTCGTTATAGTAGTGGTCGTACTAAAGTATAACGAAGCCCATCAGTTAGAGGAAAACAAAATGTAATACAGTAGTGATGGATTAAGGAAGACATAAAGAAATGATAACACATCAACTGTGAGTAAGGAGCATATCAAATAAATTCCAAACAGATTTAACACAGCTGAAGGAGAAGAAAACATGCTGAAAGAAATCGACCGTGATGAATCTCACACTCGCAAATGAAAAATCATCTTTATTGCTCCATTAATAGCTTACAAAAACTCAGTCCATTAATGGCTTACAAAAAACTCAGTCATTACAAATGAAACCCTCTTGACAGAGGTTTTCCCCCTGTTGCGCTCATGCGCCCCCCCCTTGATTTCCGTTACATCAATCTCTATTTAGCTACCCTCCCCCACAATACGTTTCCCAACTCATATTTCTGTGTTTACAAAAAATAATCTGAAAGAAATGTGAAATGCTTCATCTTCATGGGCTCTGCGGCTGCCAGATGCTTCGTCAGTTTTGTTGAACCGTTATTAATCACTCGACAGTTGGACAGGGATTTCTGCGTGTAATCCATGCATTTTTCTAGGAACTCATGGTGCCCGCTGGATTTCTTATCAGATGATATTTGCTTTCAAATCTGACTGTATAATTCACCTTCTGATTTCCCTTTCTGAAGGCGAGGGTCCTCGGCTCTACGATTATACTTACATTTGTAGGGCTCTCCACTGTCACCTCATACGCAGAAGGGGCTCCCCCAACTTAGTCACGGTCTTCCTCGTGAAGATATGCCAACCCACGGGCTGTTCCAGCTATGATTTCATACCTTTGATGCCAACTAAGTAGATGGCGTTTTGTTGTATCGAATAGAATCTTGCCGAGACTACTGTCCGGAAGATATTCATAAACTAGTAGCCTTTAAAGGAACAACCAAGCAAATTTCACTATATTTCTGTGCTGGGTACAATGGATGAGATTTGCTTCATTCAGAAATTCAGCATCTCCTCGACTTGAACCTATATGCAACCGTTTAATTGCAACCACTTTGCCATCAGGTAAATTCCCTTTAAAAATAGATCCAAAACCTCCATGACCAAGTTTATTCTCTTTATTGAAATTGAACGTAGCCTCTCTTAAAATATCGTTCTTAATTCCATATTCGCCATAGGCGAACATTCCTCACCAATTTCAGGGCGAATAGTTCGAGAAATCCGTTCCCAACATTTTTTATAGAAACAAAATTCCATTTGCAAAGGCTTACGACTGCAATCGATCCAACCATGGTGGCTACTATGCCCAGAGTTATCCGAAGCACGTTAGGTCTTTTTACCTCCGGACGATCCTGTAGGGAGCGACGACAACGATAAAAGAATGATCCCATTTTTCCCAGAGGGTGGTGATAATGCTGGCACCGGCACCGGTGGGAGGATGGACACGTCGAAAAAAGGAAAAGTGTCGAAACGTAATTGGCAATTTGAAGATAAGAACCTCGCTCCAAAAGTTCCCGGATCACACCCAGTCCCAGGCACGAATATTCTGGAGAAGCCATAAGCTGAGCCCGCGTTGCAGCTATCTCAGAACATATCTCTAATACACTGCGCTAAGGTGTAGATCTTATACGAAGGAGAAACAATATCGTCCATTGAATCTACAGCAAAGGGTTTGGGACTCTCCGCAGCTTTATTGGAAGTATTAGAGAGTCGGGGCTTAGCCTCATTTGTTAGGGCATCATTATTTGTGTTTCCTGGGTTGCGGATATAAGCATTTAGGCTACTTGCTGTAAAAATTATAACTGTCGAATCCATAGTCGGGTATAGAGCTTCCATTCAGGGTAGTTTCCCGAAGCTATGGTATCAGTTAGGTCTTTGGTAGCGTGGCTGTGGTTGCTACCTCCCACGATCACAACTTCCTCGTCAAGCAAAAATTCCCATCCACATGTAGGTTTCCAATGAAACTTGCAGGAAGTTTCTCTCCCGTCTTTAATGATCAGCTTAAATGTGTGGACGCCATAGCCATCCATGTGGCGGTAGTCAGAAGGGATTCCTCAGTCATCGAACTGATACATGCAGGAAAAACAACTGTCCTGCCATAGTTGGTGGTGACCTGAACCGAAAGGCTCTGCCCGTTCAGGTAGAAATTGCGTTGCCAGTTCTGTCCCCAATTGCGTGACATAACCTGCCAACCGGTCCCTGACCCTTGAACGGCGTGAACATCTCCAGCTCCTTTAAAATGTTACTAATAGCTTCAACAATTGGTGCATGGATGATCGCTATCGTCCTCAGCGTATATGAAGGAGCGGAGGGATTTGATCTGCTCTTATTAAAGTAAGAAGGAGGATATTTACGGACCCACGTTGTTTGACACTACCCCGCTCATCAACTATAGGAATATTCGAGCAAATCTTCCACATCGATATACTCTTCCTGTCGATTTCAGCAATGGTAAAAACTAAATTGACTCCATATCACAATGGAAGGAGCTAGAAATTGCCATAAGATCCCACTGGTCTTGAATTTACTCTCTGAACAACATATTCTACCATGAGCCAAATTCTAATCAACAAGCTTCTTCAATCTGTTAATGGCAAGACTTGCTGCTTTGTTGGTTGGTTCAAGCACAAGTGCATATCTGAAATCTTCCAAAGCTTCGGTGTAATAACAAAGATTTTCCCTTGCAGTATCTCTTCTTAAATACGCTTTCACATTCTTTTGGTCAATACTAATCGCTTTGCTACAGTCTTCTTCAGCTTGTTGAAATCTTCCCAATTCTAAACATGCCGCTGCACGATTGCTGTAGTAAGTAGCATTCTTGTCGTTTAACTTGATTTCTTCAGAATAAACATTGACAACTTTATGCCATTGTTTTCCCTTATACGCAACATTGCCCTTTTCTTTGGAAATCTCTGCAGCCTTTATTTGGCTACCAACTGTAGGTAAGGACCGTGAGCTTGAAGCAATCTCAGCTTGTTTTTGAAGAGAAGGATATAGATCCCTTAGGGTATCAAGTAAAAACCGATCTGCTCCATACTTCGCCACCAATGACACTGAAACGGGACGTCTATCATACTTTCCTAGAGGTACACTGACCTGACAGCATCCAGACATGCCAACAACACTCAACAGTGAAAAAGCACTAGAAAGGAAGTCCTCCAATTGTCTCCCCTTTGACATGAGCTTAGGAGGAGCTGGAGTTGTAGGAATAACCAAAATTCCATCATCCTTCAGAAGGTTGCTAAGAGCTGCACGCATCTCCTTCCTTGCCTTCAGACAATATTCAACTTGTTCATCAGTAGTTTCTAGAGCTGCATGTACTCGGCCTGATATACCAGGTCCCAAAACAGGCTTCATTGTTTTAACCCATTCCTCGTGATTCATCTTGAACTCATATCTTGGGCAACATAGTCGATTTTGATATCTGTTACAACACCTGTCATGGATGCAATTTTTTCCAAGCCCTTTCTTGCCTTTATTCTTTTCTTTATTTGCTTTTTCTTCTTCTTTTTATTTTATTCAAGGGCTAACCGGAGGACACTGCCTTGGCATGGTGACCAGAGCTAACAGTGTTATCCACAAGTACTTTCACAGAGATGAGAAGGCTGGCTCGTGATGAGACCCCCTTTCCCATGGCCATGCAACCAAAGGCAACTGCCCTGGCGTGGTAACCAGATAGTGGCAATGTCATACTGTTAGGTACCCATGAACCTAATAGGCTGGCTCGTGATGAGAACCCCTATCCTCTTGGCTAAGTCTTGTTTGTTATTTTTCGGGTCCCTCTTGTTTCTTGCTGAGAGGCTTTTTATTGCCTTCTTAGGGATCCCTGGGCGAAGCATCTCAAGGTTTTATTTCTAGGCTTTTATCTTTTACCAGCTGCTTTTACCTTCTGGGCCTTTAGCCCCTTCTTCCCACAAGATAAGGTGCAACCCTACAAACAGGTCAATCCAATGCCCGGACAAGGGGAATGGGATAAATGAGTGGGAGATAAGATGAAAAGGTGGTGGTATGATGGGAGCGGACGATGGCTCTTCAAAAATCCCCCTGGTGGCAAACCAAAACCTATGGGTACAGGCTTGCTAGGGCACCCTATCAATCTCCCCAAGCATGGTCAAGTGGGCTAATGTAAGATCCAAGCAATTGTCAGAGATAAAAGGGATCAGATGCATATGTTTAAAGGTTTTAATGATCAAAAGTGACACATACCATGATACCTGGACCAATTACCTCATGGAGCAAGAGCCTTCTCCGATACAAGACCAAGCCGATGGTGATGGATGTTGCTGCTACTGACAAGACGAATCTGATGAAAGAAGAAAAGGATGGGCCCTCCAGGGCCATACTCAGGTCAATCCTGCTCTCGATACTCCATGTCTAGGACCTGTGGGCCTCGAGACATGATCTCCTAGTTATCCCTAGAAATCGGGGATAACATCTGGCTCCAACTCGGGGACATGTGCTCACCGTAGAGAGCATGAGAACTTCATCATCTCTGGCATAACCTGCGACCTGTTCAAACTCGATAGAGGCATCAGTAACAAAAATGGGGCGGTAATGCCACCCCAACATATATAGACATATATATGCTAAAGTAAAACAATCAACATGCAAATGTAAAGCAAAGTACCTACGTTTACCTACCTATTGGCTGGATATTCAATGTAGTCAAACGACCAGTGTAGCCAATCCAACAACGTTCCTCGATACCTGCCTTTGTGCTTCATCATAAACCAAAATAGTGATAAATCAAGCACAAAAATGTCATGAGTTAGAATATATGCCATATCATCGGAAATCTCAAAGTCTAACTCATGGAGGCGGGTGGGAGGGATAAAATCCTGTCAAGTCCATCTCTGAGGAAAGTACTCAATCCACTTCAAGAAAGGGTCATGAAAAATGCAAGGTTCAGAAAACAGACTCAAAGGGCCTGCCAACTGGCTACCTAGGACATCCTCATGCTCTGAAGTCAAGGAAGGGATCGACAAAGATCTAGCAGACGACTGGCAAGCTATTAAGGGAAAGTTGAAAAATCGGGATAACTGACTCAAACTTGCGGTACCCAACCAACCCTTAGAGTCTAGGGTTTGCCTAAGAGGAAACTCATCATTAAAAATATACTTCCCAACTACACCTTTAATGGAAAAGCACGGTAAAGTAATAACAGGTAGTTGGAGAAAAAGGTCATGCAAATCCTTCTTTAGGTAAACAATGTTTTTACTCCTATCAAAATCCGAGCATAGTGGTGGTTGATAGTCATCCTCATAGGGTAAACCTAAGTGCTCGGAGGAGTACTCATCAAAGGACTCAAGGTAAGACCAAAAATCATCAGGCAAACACTGCACTCGGTCAAGCTTAGGTGTTTGTGGAGAGCCAGTAAAAATCTCATCTCCCTGTTGCCACTAGTCAGGAGCTTGCTGTGATAATTGCAAAGGCAACACTCGGAGATGACTCTTGATGTCATAGATGGGATTCATATCATAACTAACTGCATTCCACCTACGTCTCCCAACATGTATGAATTCGTCAAAATCAACTATGTCAGTATCAGTATCATAACATGGAGGAGTCAAAACATCCGATACTTCTTTGCTCTCTACATCATAAAATAAATAATCATTGAAAGTTTTGGAATAACTCACCTTGTTTAATCCTTCCTGTGCAGGAACTTCAAGTGTTCAGATAAATTCATCAAGTGGAAGATCTGCCTCCACATCTTCAGTCTTGAGACATAGAGGATCAAGCTTGTCCAAGGGTTCCATTTCCTCTTCACTCTCTGAGTCATAGAACAAGGTATCATCAAAAAACTGGAAAGGAAAATGAC
>ML780116.1:158124-191719 GCA_009831015.1 Picea engelmannii
TGACTTACCTCATTCTCTTCATCTTGTGCAGGAGGGACAGGATCTTGGAGAGCTTCATCAGACTGAGGAGCGGTTACTGGTGCTTCATCCTCATAATTCACGTCTCTAGTTATATCTTTGCTGCATTCTATTGGATTATGGGAAAGGTCTTGCTCCTCTTCAAGGGGTTGATAATGGTCTTCATAAACCTCGTCTTTTATATCAGAGGATTCTTGGTATTGATCATGATATGCTTTCTTGAGATCTTCTACAATCTCAGTGGTGAATCCTTTGTGGTCTAAGGCTACCATGAGGTTTTGAAGGACAACTTCATACGCTTGGCAATGTGGCTTAGTAAGGTCTATAAACCTACTGATGAGGTGTATGAAAGATGATATACCCCTGTCCTTGCAACAACTCTTAAAACGATCTTGTAAGTAGGATGGTAGAGTAAGTAAGAACAATTTTATAAGGGCATCCTCTCCCAACTTTATCTTGCTCAAATACTCCAAAAAATTTACGATGTGAGGAGTTGGGAGGCCCAAAAACATTGGAGAGTTGTTTAGCCATTTTGTATCAAAGTAATTTAGGTATCCTTGAAAACTTTTGAAATCAATACTCGGATACATTTGTTCCTAGTGTGCCATGATCCCATAACTTGGAAATATCACAGAAAGTAAGGTGGCACCCTGAGAAATATTAGTGGAGTCGCCAGATAATTTGCCTGAAACTATCAAAGGATAAGGGAAAACACCCTAGTGGAGTCGCCAAGTAAGTTTGTAAGATAAGGCTCTGAGGCAAGGCTTACCGAAAAGATTTGTCGTCTTGAAGAGAATTGACTCAGTGTTCCCCGACAACGCCGCCAAAATGTTATCGCATAGTTTGTAGCTAGGGGATGTCCAAACATGTGGGTAGAGTGAGAGCCGGGGATGCATAATGTTATCTGTGGGTGCCTTTGTAGAAGGCGAGCTGTACCTGTCATGGATGCAATTTTTTCCAAGCCATTTCTTGCCTTTATTCTTTTCTTTATATGCTATTTCTTCTTCTTTTTCTTTTATTCAAGGGCTAACCGGAGGACACTACCTTGGCATGGTGACCAGAGCTGACAATGTTACCCACAAGTACTTTCACAAAGATGAGAAGGCTGGTTCGTGATGAGACCTCCTTTCCCTTGGCCATGCAACCAAAGGTCACTGCCCTGGCGTGGTAACCAGATGGTGGCAATGTCATACTGTTAGGTACCCATGAACCTAATAGGCTGTCTCGTGATGAGACCCCCTATCCTCTTGGCTAGGTCTTGTTTGTTATTTTCCGGGTCCCCGGCCTCCCCAACAGTTGCCAGTTCATCTCTGATCTGATTGAACTTGGTGAGGTATGCAACCACTGATTCTCCCTTGGCCATCTTTGTTCTTCTCAACTTCTCTCTGAGTAACAGCTTCCTGCTCTGGTTATCAGACTATTACAATTTCACTAGGGCCTCCCACATATCCTTAGCTGTCTTCTTGCCAGACATATGAGGAATGATATGATCTTTGACTCCATCAACAATGATCCTCCTTGTCTTCACATCCTTCTTGAGATGGGTTGCTTGTTGTGCTTGATCAGTTGGAAGTACTGCTTTCCCTTCAGCAAACTCCCACAATCCATTCTCCTCCAACAACAAACCCATTCTCTCCCTCCATGGACTGAAGTTTGAGGTGCCCTCTAGCCTGTTTTCAAACCTCAAGCCTGCACTTGCCATTTAAGTCAGCTGCTTTGACTCCACACACTTTCTGTTAACACGTCCCCCTTGCTGATTCACACCCTGGTCTGCATAGCTCCCTTCTGTGTATTCAAAAGGCTGAGCTCTGATACCATGTTAATTTCCTATAACTCAGCAACTAGAATATTATCCCAATAATTTTATCTACTCAGAATTTAATCAATGCAGATATAAACTCAGAAAATTATGCATAAATATTATATTTGAGTTATTTAACGAAAATAGCAGAAGAAACACATTATGAAAACCAAACACAGAAATGGACAACACCAGAAATACCCTAGAAACCCTAGTGTGGGGAAAACCAACAAAGGAGGGGCTTTATTGGCTCTTGAGAAATTGGTTTACAGCAGCAAATATACCAGAAAATTTCTTACATCAATTTGTTTTCCTTTGGTAGCTGTACCACTCAGCCACGTGCTGTACGGCCCAGCTAAACATGCCCAGCAGACTCAGCCATAGCTCAGCCCAAGAGAACAGCCTGTATGATCTGCACAAATCGGCCCAAACAGTTTTAGAATTGGCTTGTACATCCTGGGACAGTTCGGCCCTTGCTGTTGGTGTATCGTACGGTCTGTGCGACCTGCTTTCTCTGCTGCGTACGGCCTGCCCTCTGCCTCTCAGCTTGTTGCTGTGGAGCTTTCTGTTTGACCTGCTCTCAGCCTGTCAAAATCACCTCAGCCAAAGCTCCTACACTTGCCCTATTCCTCAACCAACAATGCCTCAGCGAAGCACCCTGCTTTAGTGCTCTTGCTCAATGAGAGTTGTGTGTGTCCTCCTCACCCTCAACCCCTCAATTTATCTTTCTTCCAGCCTCCTTTCTGCCTTGAGATGTGTGACCAAATCAGCCCTCAATGGCTCAGATTGGGGTGCCTCCCTTAGCTGGACCCCACTCAACACGCAAGTGGTGCGCCCCACTTGCCTAGACCCCACAAAGCACTCACAAGAGAATTTTTCTGAACTCCTAAGTTAGACTTAGGCAAAAGATAAATAAGCTGATCTGGGTATTTTAATGTGTCCATCAGCATGCCTAGGACACTTAGGCTCATGCTGAGACACCTTCTGAGCTACAAAAACTAACATCTTTGCTGCTGTTGTTCCATTCTTATTCTTGGTTTTTAAAGAATCTGTATGGTGTGTTTATTTTTCTGTTTAATCATTAAATACAAGAAAAATAGCTGTGCAGTGGAGCTCGCTGTGTTAGCAGTAAGTTTAAGATCTGTTCTGGTGAGCTGACTTTTGGATTATCCAAGGCAGTTTACTTATTCTTACGCACTAATGGTGTACATTAATTACACCCAATAAGGATACACCCAATAAGGATACAAGTCAAGATTACACATATTACACTAATAGTTAATTTATAGGCAAAAGTTAGGGTTTTAGGGTCCCATACTTTTCCCTCTTTTTTCATATTGAATTTTTTTTTTTAAAATTTGTTTTTGATATAAAAAATTTGAGTTCTTTTTGAAGGAACTGCCGCGGTCTGTTTCCAGAAGGCCCAAAACAGATTCTCTGGCATTTCCAATCTGTAAACTGATCCTTTCTGTATCCAGGATGGATCCTGCCAGATCCAGATCCTATCTACAGAAACAAGATCCTAGATCTGGTAACCAGAATTTGATAAGTTGTTATATGATCATCATGATTATCTTGCTTATGCATTATTGGAAATTTTGGTTTTTAATAAAAGCAAAAACACTTACGAGAAGTTCCTTATAACATGTTTCAACTGATGTTCATTTACACCACTAATATACTTGGGCCTTGATTACTAGAAATAATGCATTTATCCTCGTAGAAACAGAAATGTGTCAAATTGCTGATTATTTGATTCCCAAGAAAGAAATGCAATTTGAATCCCAAAGAAATAAATTTCAAAGATTTTGTGATTAAACATAACTTGAACACTACATTTACTAATCCAGAGTATGATAATTAAATCAATGTTACATTTATCGTTATCGGGAATTTATCTCCGGGGGTCTAAAATTGAAATTATTGGAAATATCGGGGAAAATATCGGGAAACTTAAAAAAATACAAAATAATCTTTTTTATTTTTTTCAATTTTTAAAACTTATAAAGCAACATCAACATTAAACAAACACATTGTAATTTGTTACATAAATATGAAAACAAAACTGATATATAAAATGTATAAGATGTCAAATGGTACATCAAACATCGATACTGAAATATGATATTTGTCTTGAGTCATAAGTCCTGACAGGATAATACAAAATCACATCCAAACAAAAATAAATGATCTTATGAGATGAATCATAGCATTGAAAACAATGGATTTCCCCTTGTTTGCTTGATGGAAAATGGTCACAGTATCCTCAAAGCTCAAACCAATGTTTTAAAACTTGGACTTGGACTTGGATTGACTCAGACCGATCTGATTTCAATGACTTGGTTTACTAAAAAATACATAAAATATTTAAATTTTAATGAAAAAATTAAATTTTAAAGATTCCAAACCATGATTCCAAAAATTATTGAAATTTCGAAAGAAAGCATTATGAATAAATAAGCAAAATCATTTAAATGACAAGCAATGCTCCACAATCACTTATATTGGGATCCTCATCATTAGTATCACCCTTTGCCTCTTTCCTAACCTTTGCCTCTATCTCTATCCTCTAGTGACATCAGTCAACACCACCCTATTTTGATGAAGCCGCCTAATCCAAGCCTATAATATGGTAGAAAAAACTTAACATGATTAATCAATGATTTTGGTTTGAGTGAAGGCCATGACGGAAGAGTTCAACAATCAATACCACCAACATCAAGGTACATAAATGGCTTGATGCTCTTGATTAAATGCCAATATCATACCCTCATACATGATAGAATCCAATGAAAATGTTGCAATCCTACGGTCTACTAATCCTGAAATCTTGAAAAGTCTTAAGTCTGCTAAATTTTGAATGGGATATGAAATTCTACTTTTTCCATATGAAGTCTGATGATGTTGGAACCACTCTCAAACATCCTGAAACAATTAATGGTAATGTTAAAAATTCAAGTAAAAGGATAAAAAGGAAATACAAAGGAAATATCAACTACATTATAATTTATCATTAGTTGCTAGCATTTTTGGCTAAACTGTGTGAGGCAAAACTCACTTTTGCAAAATGAGGGTTAAAAGACCAATAATCTGGTTAATAAGATGATATTGATGCAGACAAAGCGATAATTTCCAATTTATCGTGATAATTTCAATTTATCTCGTTAAATTCAAATCATCGAAATTATCACGATTATTTCAGGCGATATTATCGTGGAGGTTGGTTTTGGCGATTTTATAACAATAATTTTGATAATATTGCGGTAAGTGTAACGCTGAATTAAATAGAAAAATATTGCCTCAAAAAGGACTTTGTTAAGTTGAGTGATAATTTCAAGGTATTTATCTGTTCAAGTTCTTGTTTATAGGTACAAGATTTTTGCTGCTAAGGAAACTTTGGGAAGTTTGGATTTGTTTTCATAAAAAATTAAGGTAAACCGTAAAACGAATGCCTTGTGAAAGGAGAAAGGTTTTCTTAAACAGTTCATGGCTTATAACAGAACCTAAGTTTTTCAAAAGGCATTTAGACATCCTGTCACCAAAACTAAATTATGGTTGACAACATACCAATACCTAGATCTAGCCTACTATAAGAAGATTTCTAATTTTTAGGTTTTATATAACTTCAATTGTAGCTGGTAAGCTTTCTTAGGATTGTCATTTTCTTGTAGGGCTTTGTATTTAGACGCACCGGCTTGTCAATTTTTTGGGTTACTATTCCCTGCAGATTGGTGAATATTCAAAATAAGATGAGGAGATGAAGCAACAGGCAGAACTAGAATACTATTATGAATTCAATGGGAATTCTTGTTAAAATGAGCTTTGGCGGTAACCATAAACACGTAAAACTTGAGGCTAATTAGGATGGCATCCAATATGAAAAGGCCAATGCACCAAATATTTCTAGAAGAAATGCGATTGACGCATGCACGTTTCAGATTTAACATCGCCATTTTGATGAATTTGTACATTAAGTCTAGACTCTACTGTTGAGATCTGGCCAATAAATTGGTTCAAATAATATTTTACATAAATTTACTAAGGGAATATATGGGTTCTATGAAATTTAGGCAAGTTCAACAAAATATTTATGGAGCTAGGTATGTGTCATATAAAATATTGGATACTATGTAGGGTATAAATTTCAACTGGGAAATTCATACACCTCTTTCAAGGAAACAATCAAAATTGAAGGTAATCTGATGAAAAACCAGATATTATGCCTTTCCAGTGATTTTGTTAGGATTATATTACTGATAACAACAGTGATGGTTCCTGAGCAGGATATTGTGGAGAGAGTGGCAGTCATCTTTAGTGACAAAAATCAAGTACCAATTGAGAAATTTGTTTTCAGATTGAAGGTGAATCAATCATATAAGTTGGACTTCCCGGAAAACGACCTTGAATATGCTTTAAGAGCTTTTCTCATAAAGTTGTCAGCTTCTAAGTCAATGCTTCAGCCACTTCCGGATGGTATGTATTTTGTTATCCTGATGGTTTGAATTTTGTTATATGCAAATTTAGGACTTGCCAGAATATACACAAACAAGCATTAACGTTTCGTAGCAATTTGGCTCAATGAATGACTGGTGAAGATGACATTTTCATGTAACAGATTGCACATGGGAAATACTAGGCTACTTCAAGCAACTTCCTGGTGATGCTAGTGATAAAGGGCAGTTTTGGTTACCTACAGATACCAAACATTGGCAGCAGCCACCATTGATAACTCCTATTAAGTCCATGAGCAGTGAACCATTAAATGTGCAATTGTATTTAGAACATCCTTCAGAATCGGATAGAAAACTATAGCGTAGTGTTTCCACTTCAGGAATTTGTGATTGAGATAGGAAAGTCAAACATGCAAATGTATAATGAATGATGCACACATATGTAATTATTGTGATTATGTGTTTATTTATTTGATGTCTAAGAGCATAGTCTGTTTTCATGTTTTGGGTAAATGTCCTTTTTTTTCAAATTTAAGGAAGGTGACTTTGTTGCCTATTGTAGATATAGTTTATTCAGCTTTCTCCTACTAAAGGTTTCAAATATTTTTGAACAATTTCTGGATTTTTTCTTCTCAGTTCTGTTATATGGTGGATTTATTTGATTTTTTTTTCTTCTTTAATTTTACCATGAAATACATGTCTCGAAGAAACCCATTGGGCACTTCCTTTCATTCTGAAGATGGTACCCAGGGAAAACTAGATTTTCAGGGCTTAAGGTTGATACAACACTATACACATAATGAGCTCAACATGTCACTTCAGGGATTGATCCTAGGTAAGGAGGATAACTGTTAAGAAATAGAACACAAGCAAGACACAACAAACAAGAACTTGGCGGAAAAGGCTTTACACCATTCTCAACACACTGTATTCATCTCATGATATCAATTTACAATACATGTATTTGACCACCTCTAGATCTAGATCTCATAGATAACTCATTAGTGGATAATGACAACACCTCATCAGTAGATAAGGATGACAACACCTCATCAGTAGATAAGGATGACAACTCAAAAGAAGGTGGTCTTGGACTTTGTAATTGTCTAGGGACTCACACTTTAACATTCCCCCCCTCAATCAGAAGTCTAAATAATTATAACAATGAGGCAACAATAACTAGTGCATGAACTAGTATTATTTTCAATCTTCAATTTGAAACTTTTGAAATAAGATTTGATGAAGATATGCTTGAAAAACTGCCAATATGGAAGCTGAATGATTCATCTTAAATGCACCTTGAAAGAGTGAAATTTTTGAAAGTGAACCACTGCCATGTCTGAACTTTCCTTGATTACTTGATCATTTACCGAGTAATTTGGCTAGAAGAAATTGGCGTCTTCTACTATTTGGTGAACAAATAGGATCACTATTCTACTATCAATGAACAAATAGGATAACCTAAGTTCTCCTCTGAATTTAGACACAATTAGGTGTAGAACAACATCCCAATGAATAGTTGAGGAGACGAGTTGTCATGCTAGAATTCCTAAATGTTGATTGAGTTTTGTGATTGATAGGACTTTGAAACTTGAAGCCTAACTATGTGATTGACAGGGCCTTGAAACTTGAAGCTTGACTATCATCATTGATATTCCCCTTGTCAGGCGCAAGGAGTGCAGATTGTTGAAGGGATCCAAACTTGTGCTTTTGGATTCATTTATTCTTCAATGGTTCATCTTTGTATTTGGTAGTTTTTGGTTGATCACTAACCATTTTCACTTGATATCATGTATTTGATGGTTTTGGTTGACCACCAACCATTTTGTTTTCATCAATGAACTCCCCCCCTCGAGATGTAGAGAGTATCATTCTCTCAACCATTTTGTTTTAATTCAAAAGACATGTAGAATTAGGCCCCAATCATGCCCACAATCTTTAGTTGAAACAATTGTTTGAAAGCTTTTTGCTTTTGTGATTTCTCTATGCAAATGTGTCTTTTCTTGTGTCTGAACTCATCGGTAAGACTTGTGTGACTTGACTTGTTGATTCCATCGCCAAGAACTTATCTTGCCATAATGAACTATTTTTTTAGTGTTCTTCCTCTTTTAACATTTATTTGAATGATGATTTGTTTTCCCATAATGAAGACAAGGAAATGAGAGCTAAATGCATCATTGTGTAATGAAAGGAAAGGATAGCTATTTGACCTTATATGTGTAACTGTGCATTCATACCAGATTGTGATCTTGGATATGCATGGGTGCTTTGCTTTCAATTCAGATTTAGTATCGCTCATGGATCACTAGCATGGAGAAGTTTCATCACTATTGGTTAACTTTCTAATCCTGACACCTAGGTATCTTGTTTACTAGTGATTTCCTTCTTGTAAATCAAATTAGCAGCTCACGAAACAAAATACACCTGCTGGAATATGTTATCTCTCAAGATGTTCCAGGCTATTTTTGGAACGATGTCGAGGCACCTAGGGGCCAAGACTCGAGATGAATCTTAAGCCCAGATTTGCAATAAAATAATTGTGCAATATTTGGGAAGTTTCCCCCTCTCTCTCTTTTGAAATTGTAGGACCTCAAACAATCTCAACTCAGATGACAAATGCTCTCAACTATCAGAGACATTTGTCTACGAGTGTTTCAGACAATCAAGGTTAAAAGGAGAATGGAATTATGGGTTAGAGGAAAGGGCAAAATAAACACACATGGCATTGCTAAGAATGAATCTTGCATCCTATGGAAAAGGAATAGCGTGCTGAGCAATTAAGAATTCGACAACTTTAACAAATGTATATAGATCTATAAAACATACTTCAAACAATTAACATCTTCATACACTCAATGTAATGTTCCCAAGATGATTTGCTAGGAATAAGGGGTTTAATTTTTACCTTTCTGTTTAAGTGTTTGGATATGTTTTGCAGGTTTACTCATCAAAATTGCACTGAAGGTGTTTTCATGGAGTTTACAACATATAGATAATGAACATAACACAACAATAAAAGGAAATAACAAGATACATAGATAGAACACCAGAGAAGAACCAATAACTTAAGATCTGACCTTTATTTAACTATTAAGAAGATCTTCATACAATAGATCTGCATCTGCAGATCTAGAACAACATAGATGGAATATAGAAGTTAAAATGAAGATAGCTCCCAAGAAGCTCAAGAAGTGAAGAAACAAACCTCCAAAGGCCCAATAGCTACAAGTGGAAGAGTACAAGATCAATTTCTTTCCCTTCTGCAGCTGGATCTCCCCAAATTGGCTAAGTTGCACACTTTTCTAGCAGAAGACTCCTTGATATTTCAGCCTCCTCTCTCCTAGGCCCCAATCCACACCAAAACCCTATAGAATATTAGATCTGAGTTAGGTAAGCACCTTTGATAATTCTCCTTTGTTGTAGAGAGGGTTTTCAACCTCCAATAAACTAGATCCCCTTAAGACAGTGCACCCTCCTCCTCTAGAAATTGAGCCAAGCTCCCAATAAAATAATGGATAGAGAAAACCCTCCAAGATTGAGATAGAAAGAGTGCTCTAGCCCACACAAACATTTTTCGATGGGATTTCCCTTCAAATCTCTATTCTTCTCTTCAGATTGAACTCATCTTCATCAAGTGGTGCACCCTCCTGCTAGAAATCCCCAAAACTGCACACTTCTCCTTCCTCTTCACTATATGGACAACCAGTGAATGAGTAGAATGGCGAGGGTGGGATCTTTCACTTCCTTGGCCAAGCTTGGATCAAGAACAAAATAATCTTTCACTCCCTTGTTGATCTCTAGGGTTTGTTCTCCCAAAACCGTCAAAAGGTCTTAGCTCAAGATTTCAAGATGCAAAAGTAAAAATGACTAGAATGAGGAGTAAGGCACCCTCCTTTTTCTTTTATACCCCTGGGTCTAATTTCCACTTAAGTTGTTTGATTACCTCCAAAGGTTCTTTTCTTCACTTTTCCTCATATTTCTTTTTCACTTAATTTCTTCTTTTCCTAAAGTCACTTTAAAATTATAACATTATTCTTCAAGTGAATACTTTGGTGCCTCTTAGTTCCCATTTTCTCATGAGACTATACTCTAGTGGGGACATCTAGACTACTTAGTCTCCCTAAACCTCTATCAAGAGGAGAGGGACATTACAATCTCCCCTACTGGGAATTGCTTGCCCACAAGCAATTTTGATCCTACTTTCTGTAGAACATGTCCATTCTCCCAAGTAGCATCCTCTATGGGAAAATCCTTCCATTTGAGCAAGTACTCCTTGATGTTTCTCTTCCTTAATTATTTCTCTCACCTCTAACACCTCCTTAGGTATCAATATCAATTGTTCTTCCTCATCAATTGGAGGCAGTCCCTCATTAGCAATGATGTGTTGTCCTATTGCCCTTTTCAAACATGACACATGAAAAACATTGTGTATCTTTCTTCTTGGGGGTAGCTCAAGCTCATATGCAACTGTCCCTACTTTTCTCTTTACCCTGTACGGCCCAAAGAAGCAAGGTTTGAGTTTTGTCGAGCCATTCTTCTTTATGGATGCTTGCCTATATGGATGGAGTCTCAAATAAACAAGGTCCTCGGCCTCAAAAGTAAGCTCCACCTTGTGCTTGTCTACCTGTACTTTTTGTTGATTTTGTGCCCTGTGCAAATGATCCTTGAGCTCTCTAAGTCTATCTTGGCTCATTTGGATCCAATCATGTACCATGGTTGCTCTACTATCTCCAAATACAATCTCCACAAAAGTGACAGGGTCATAACTGTACAAAGCTCGGAAATGAGACATACCAACGAACATGTGGTAAGTGGTGTTGTAGCAATACTCACCCAAGTGTAGCCACTTAACCCATGCCTTATGTTGTCCCGATACATAATTCCTGAGATATCCCTGCAACCACTTGTTTTCTCTGTTTGGCCATCTGTTTTGGTGTGATAACTAGTGCTGGGAGTCAAGGCCATACCCACCAATCTGAATAGTCCATGCCAAAAGGTGCTCATAAATCTGTTGTCCTTGTCACTCACAATGGTTTTGGGTAACCCATGCAACCTGAAGATCTCTCTAAAGAACAGTTCGACCACCTATGATGCACTGTAATCCGTGAAAATGGCAAAAACATGAACAAACTTGGTTAATCTGTCCACTACCACAAAGATGCAATCCTTGCCCTGAACCTTGGGCAACCCTGTGATGAAATCCATGGAAATACTCTCCCATTTGTGCTCAGGGATAGGTGTTGAAATATAACAAGGGATGCCCTCATTCATGTTTTTGTGTTTTGTCATGGGGAGGACATAAAGTCATAATTCCTAGATATGTTTTATTTGTAAAGTGACTTTTTAAATAAAGTGCTTTTATAAAGTGAATGTACTTTATAACTTAAAATGATTTTAAGTTGTGGGACCCTGTTAAGTACCAAGATAGATCTACAAATATAATCACCACAAATACTGAATACATAATAGATCCACAAGCAAGATAGAAGAAACCACACTTTATTATTACCAAACCCTTGAGGTAGGACAACACCATACAATGGGTCCTATTATGGAAGGGATCCTCGCCTGTTCACTTGCCTCTTCGAGGGGGCATCTTCCTATTGAGCTACCGCTCCAAATACAATAATTTTTTTCATGTCTTATTACATTGCTTGAATCCCTTTATATAGTGCTACCATTACCTAAGAATATTCTAGAGGAGGAATCTTCTAGAAGTAGAACCTTCTAAGAATTCCTCTTACATTTATTATATCTAATTACCCATTTATTATATCTAACTACCATAGTGAGACTTATTTAATAATATAGTGGACCTAGTCCACCTTACATTGAACGACCTCCATTATTATCACTATGGGCCCTCTGGCCCCCCCCACTACCTCTCTAGCTACCTTACATTCCATCCCCCTTATGAAAGCGTTGTCTTCAACGCTTGATGTACAACCATATACCAGGGTCCCATGGATAATTGTGAACCATAATGCTGAAGAAGACTGAAGAACCAAGGTCCCATGTAGAAAAGAAATCCACCATGCTGAAGTAGTGCAACCACCATTGTAAGCCCGGGTCCCATGTCCAAGTGCTCATGTGAACTCCCCGTGGAAGATTTTGGAACCCAATAACCAACTCCAAATGATGCTCCAAACACTGACACCTATCACATAGATCCAAATAAGAAGATCCATCCACATATTGGAAAAGGGTCGTAGCAGAATTTGGAAGGAATAATACCACTGTAGAATATGCACACTGAACGCTGGTAACTAGCTCCTGATGTGAAACATTGATGTTCTCTACAGAAGGTGGAGTAGAGTCATCAAATAAAATATGGAAGTGGTTGTCATCCCAGAAATAACAACTATCCATATACCAATCATCACAATTGTCCTCAAAATCATACCAAGCATATATTTCTTGATTATATTCATCCCTGATGATGTTTGCCATAATAAATCTCTCTTGCATGCTATTCAATGAACTACGAAGACTATTATTGAGGCCATTTGCAAGGTCATGAAATTTGTCATGCAATGTGTCACACAATGTGTCATACAATTGAGATTTGAATGCTTCAAGAATTTCTTTGAGGTTTTGAGAAGAAATAGCCATCTGAGCACCCTATGAACCCTTCGGTGTCGCAGCCGTCACGAAAAAACCCAAAAAATAGAACAATAAGTTACAACAGAAAATCGCGGTTTTTTTTTTCTGAAAAAACCCTAAAAAATTGTTGAATTTAAAATGCTCATAACTTCACTTCCCAGACTTCGTTTCGGTTGATTTTTTTTTTGAAATTGGGTGAAATTGTGAGAGGAACTCAGATCTATAATTTGTTTGAGAAAATTCGGCCTCCAGCTGCTACAGAAATAAAAACAAATCGCGTCGCCGTCTGCGGAAAAAACCCTGAAAAATTGCAGATTTTAAAACTTCAATATCTTGACCTTCCAAACTCTATTTCAGACATTTTTTTTTTCAACTTGGGTGTTTTTATGAGAGGAACTCAGATCTACAACTTGTTTCTGCAAATTTTGCACATAAATATACCAAAAAGTTCTGGAATGTCGCGGCCCTCTTTTTTCTTCTCCGAAAAAAAAATCTGCAAAAATAAAAAATATTTGCCCACAATGTCTGCCAAGGAAAGTTCTCTGATACCACTTGTTAAGTACTAAGATAGATCTACAAATATAATCACCATAAATACTGAATACACAATAGATCCACAAACAAGATAGAAAAAACCACACTTTATTATTACCAAACCCTTGAGGTAGGGCAACACCATACAATGGGTCCTATTATGGAATGGATCCTCTCCTGTTCACTTGCCTCTTCGAGGGGGAATCCTCCTATTGAGCTACTGCTCCAAATACAATAATTCTTTTCATGTTTCATTACATTGTTTGAATCCCTTTATATAGTGCTACTATCACCTAAGAACATTCTAGAGGAGGAATCTTCTAGAAGTAGAACCTTCTAAGAAGTCCTCTTACATTTATTATATCTAATTACCCATTTATTATATCTAACTACCATAGTGGGCCTTATTTAATAATATAGTGGACCTAGTCCACCTTACATTGAATGACCTCCACTATTATCACTATGGGCTCTCTGGGCCCCCCCACTACCTCTCTAGCTACCTTACAGACCCAAAAAGTATTTAATGAACATTTATTACTTATTTTGTAATTAATGAGGAACATTAAATATGAGCCTTCATATTAGACTTATGATAACCATTAGATTGAGTTGGTTATGTAAGTTAGGGTTTCTTGGGAAAAGAGAAAAGTACATATACATGCTTAGGGATGTGAGAAGAACACACCGGAGAAGGCGAGTTGAGTTGAGAGATTGCTTGAGAGAGGAAAGTGAACATCAAGAAGGGCACGATTCCCAAGAGAGCTAGGGCACAAATCCCAAGGAGGCATTTTCTGTTTTGATTTGCAGCAGTGTTATTTGTTGTGACAGGTCGTACTGTACGGATCCGTACAGGTTGTACAACAACATTCTTGAGGAACGAAAATCGAGGCAAGCTTGGGCACGGTTTTCGAGGCAACCCTTGAAGAATTTTCTAAAAGAGGATGGCCATACAGAAGAGAAGGTACAATTTCCTATTGTGGCATGAATTTCAAGGTGCTAACTTTCAACAAATCCATATAGCTGTACGAACTATGGCACGATTTTCAAGATAGATTTGTGGGGGCAGTTTTGTGTTGTAAGAGGTATTTCTCTTCGCTGAAAAGTGTTATTGATGCTGTTCTGAACTTTCCTGAAGCAAAATAATAATATCTCTCTCTCGTTGGGTTTCCCCACATTGGGGTTTTCCCTGGCATTTGCCTAAATTTCTATGAGTTATGGGTTGCTGTCCATTGTGTATTTCCGCTGCATATTTTGCTTAACAACGTGTATTTCTGCTTATAGAATTTTCTGAATGTGGGTGTGAATTTTTGAAATTTAAGAAGACAATTATCTCTAGGTTGCTAAGTGTTTGACGAAATGTGTGAATGAAATCTTTTTGATTTTGTCATTAAAAATCAACATGGTATTAGAGCTTTGTCTCTGGCAGTGGGCAGTGTGATATTTGGGCAAAATGGTGTGATTGTTTTCCTTGAGTTGTGACAGGGAATATCGCTGCAAGCATTAGATATGAGGATCGGTTGGATGGCATTTCCAACTACTTGCAGTGGAAGGTGCGTTTGTCAGCCGTTCTCAAAGAGAACAAGATCTATAGCTATGTCAGCTCTGTTGTAGCAGCTCCTGCAGTAGATCTTGTTGCTTTGGACTTGCATGAGGTCAAGGAAGCCAGAGCTCAGAGGATTATTTTGGATGGGGTGAAGGATCACCTTATCCTACACTTGGCTGAAAAAAACACTGCCAAGGAGATGTGGGAAGCACTTAAGAACTTGTTCGAGGCCAAGAATGAGAACCGAAAGATGGCCTTGAAGGCTAAGTTGCATGATACCAAGATGGGTAAGGAGGAGAGTGTCTCTTCTTATCTTACCCGGGTGGCTCAAGTTAAAGATGAGCTGACAGCTGTTGGAGAGGTCATTTCGGATTTTGAGTTGGTGAGGATAGCCTTAAATGGCTTCACCAAAGATTGGGAAGTCTTCGTGAAGTGCGTGGTGGGTCGTGAGCATCTACCAGATTGGAGCAGACCGTGGGATGATTTCACCCCGGAGGATATCCGAGAAAGATCTCAGAGAAGTGATCAGAAGACAGACAGAGTTGATGAGAATGTTGCTCTTGTGGCAAAGAGCAAGAAGAAAGGAAGTTCTGGAAGGGACTTGAGTAAAGTCAGATGCTTTTGTTGTAACCAGTTGGGGCACCTTGCCTCTCAATGTCCTGAGAGGAAGAAGAAGAAAAATGAGTCAGAGGGGCCTGAGACAGCTGCTACAACAACCATAGAGGACTTTGCTTCAAAGTTCGATAGAGAATTTTCTTTGGTTACCCTAGTTTCCAGTGTCAGCAACGGAGGATTCAAAGGTGATGTCAGATGGATTGTGGATAGCGGAGCCTCTAACCACATGACGAGAATCTGGCAAGTATTCCCAGACTTCACAGACATTGGTCTTGGCCAACAGGTGGTAAATGAAGGTGGTATGGCGAGAGCTGTACGTGGAGTTGGGAATGTTAGATTCCAACTTGAGTTTGGGGGACTCTTGGAGATTGATGGAGTTCTCTTTGTTCCAGGGTTGAATGTTAACTTGCTCTCCGTCTCAGCCTTGCAAGATGTAGGATATTGCATATTTTTCAAGAGGGAACATGTCTTTATCTACAAAGAGGGAGTGGACCCGGTAGAGTTGCAGCTGGTTGGTAACCGGGTGGATAGGTTGTATATGTTGAGAGGATAGCCTATGATGTATGATTCAACGTCAGATGAGGAGCGTGAGGAGGCTCCTGAGACTGCGGTGGCGCCAAGGTATCGGTCTTGCATTCCAAGAGAAGAGAGCGAGTCTCTTTTGAGCACTGGCAGAAGCCTCAACCAGGTTGATCGAACCGATGCTCAAGATGAAGTGAGCTCAGGGTTCCGGAAGGTTGCCAGGAGAAGATCTTCTAGTTCGAGTTCTGTGCAGGTGTTGCGGATGGCTCCAGGTTCAGAGGGAGATCCTACAGAGCATAGTATGATGGGACCAGATGATGGAGATGGCAGCGAGTACATCCCTCGTTAAGAGGGAGTGTTGAAATATAACAAGGGATGTCCTCATTCATGTTTTTGTGTTTTGTCATGGAGAGGACATAAAGTCATAATTCCTAGATATGTTTTATTTGTAAAGTGACTTTTTAATTAAAGTGCTTTTATAAAGTGAATGTACTTTATAACTTAAAGTGATTTTAAGTTGTGGGACCCAAAAAGTATTTAATGAACATTTATTACTTATTTTGTAATTAATGAGGAGCATTAAATATGAGCCCTCAGATTAGACTTATGATAACCATTAGATTGAGTTGGTTATGTAAGTTAGGGTTTCTTGGGAAAAGAGAAAAATACATATACATGCTTAGGGATGTGAGAAGAACACACCGGAGAAGATGAGTTGAGTTGAGAGATTGCTTGAGAGAGGAAAGTGAACATCAAGAAGGGCACGATTCCCAAGAGAGCTAGGGCACAAATCCCAAGGAGGCATTTTCTGTTTTGATTTGCAGCAGTGTTATTTGCCGGGACAGGTCGTATTGTATGGATCCGTACATGTCATACAACATCATTCTTGAGGCACAAAAATTGAGGCAAGCTTGGGCACGATTTTTGAGGCAATCCTTGAAGAATTTTCTGAAGGAGGACGGTCGTATAGAAGAGAAGGTACAACTACCTATTGTGGCACAAATTTCAAGGTGCCAACTTTCAACAAATCCGTACAACTGTACGGACTGCGGCACGGTTTTCAAGACATTTGTGGGGGCAGTTTTGTGTTGTAAGAGGTATTTCTCTTGGCTGAAAAGTGTTATTGATGCTGTTTTGAACTTTCCTGAAGCAAAATAATAATATATCTCTCTCTTGTTGGGTTTCCCCACATTGGGGTTTTCCCTGGCATTTGCCTAAATTTTTGTGAGTTATGGGTTGCTGTCCATTGTGTATTTCCACTGCATATTTTGCTTAACAATGTGTATTTCTGCTTATAGAAATTTCTGAATGTGGGTATGCATTTNTGAAATTTAAGAAGACAGTTATCTCTAGGTTGCTAAGTGTTTGACGAAATGTGTGAATGAAATATTTCTGATTTTGTCATAAAAAATCAACAATAGGAAGTGGTTGCAGTGGGCCAACTGGATGGGTGTGCTCATCCTTATTCTCTTGGCAGGTGGTGCATCCCTTAATGTGGTGCATGACATCCTCCTTCATACCCTTCCAAGCAAATCTTTCCCTTACATGTTTGTATGTCTTGATGAACCCTTGATGCCCTGCTAAAGGTGAGTCATGACATGCTTGTAACACTTCCTCTTTGAACATTGATTCAGGAACCAAGAAAATTCGGTCCTTGTAGTATATTATGTCATCTATGATCCTGAAACTGTCATTTTTCACCTGTCCATCCATCAATTCACATGCAAACCTTTTTTTGGAATATTCCACTAACAAATGCACCTTCCAATCAACCGAAATATCTGTCATGGCATAAACTGAAGGTCCTAGATAAAGCATCAACAACCACATTGTTCTTCCCTTTGAAAAATTCAATGTCAAAATCATAGGCTTGGATCTTACTCAACCATTTTTTCTGCCTCTCATTGAGATCTTTTTGGTCTAGGAAATACTTGAGGCTACTATGATCAATCCTGACTATAAATTTTTCCCCAACCAAATACTGCCTGAACTTAGCTAGAGCATGCATTATGGCCAACATTTTCTTGTCATAAATAGTGTAAAAGAGCTCAGGCCCTCTCATTTTTCGGCTCTCATAGGAAGTGGGATGCATATTCTACATAAGGACTGCTCCAATGCCCTCCCCTAATGCATTACACTCCAAAATGAAGGGCTGAGATAAATATGGTAAAGAGAGGACTGGACAAGTGCTCATTACCTTCTTCATCTTGTCAAATGTTACATGTGCCTCATGGCTCCACTTAAATGCGCCTTTTCTGGTCAAATCTGTCAATGCTGTGCAAACATGAGAGAATCCCTTAACAAACCTCTTGTAATAACTACAAATGCCCAGAAATCCCTTCAATTCTATAAGAGTTTTGGGTGTTGGCCAATCAAGTATGGGTTGGATTTTTTTTTGGTGCACTTGTACCCCCTTTTCTCCTATAATGTGTCCCAAATAAAGGACTTCATTCATCCCAAATTCGCATTTTGATTCCTTAGCATACAAGGATTGCTCCTCCATGATACTTAAGATCTTATCTACATGTTTGAGATGATCCTCCCAAGTTTTACTATAGATCAATAAGTCATCAAAGAAGACTAGTAGAAACTTCCTCAACTACTTGTTGAAGACACGATTCATGCATGACTGGAAAGTGGCTGGCGCACTAGTCAATCCAAAAGGCATAACAAAGAATTCATAGTGGCCATAGTGGCATCTGAAAGCCGTCTTGGGCACAACTTGTTCCCTCATCTTGATTTGATGATAATCAGAGCGCAAATCAATCTTGGTGAAGTAAATTGCGCCATGCAACTCATCCAATAACTCATATAGGTGCATGGCCACTTCGACGTTGTATCCTGAAAAACCATCCATCATGGATATCCTATTTTCCCCTACTACTTTTTACAGTATATGATCCATATTGGGTAGGGGGTACTTATATTTTAAAGAACATTTATTCAGGTTCCTGAAGTCCACACATAACCTTATTTCCCCACTCTTCTTTCTCACTGGAACTAAATTAGCAACGCATTTAGAGTACCTTAAGAGAATAATAATATGGGCATCTAATAATTTTCTCACCCCTTTCTCAATGGTAGGCAGAAGAAGAGGATTAACTTGCCTGAGCTTCTACTTGAAAGGTTTAGTACTAGGCTTGAGGGGTATTCGATGCTGGATGATACTAGTATCATAAGTTTTTAAGTCCTTGTATCTCCATGCAAAGACATCCATGTACTCTTTGAGCAACTGCAAATACTTTGCCCTATGATCAACATGAATATTTTTGGAAAACTTAATATATTTAGGATCTTTTTCAGTCCCAATATTATATTCTTCAATGCTATCATCTTTGGGGAGGACAACTGGTTTGACAGGTACATCATTTCTATCAAACAACTGTCTTAAAGGCACCAGTCCTTTGGGAATTAAGTTATTCTTAAGCTACAAGACTTTATGCTCAGCCATGTAATTGCTAAATTTAGGGATCTCTTCAACTTCCTCCCCAATCTCATGTTTGGTGTCTTCTTCATCATCTGAGTCAATATGAATATTTGCAAACTCATCTATCACTTCCATGAACTTTTTGATCTGAAGATCATCTTCAAAAACTTGCTAGTATTTGATATTATCATGAATTGAAGGTTTGTATCTCATCTCGATCTCATATTTAAATTCAGGGGTGGCTCGTACTTTAAAGGTACTGACAACTACTTCTAAGGAATCAACTGGCTGATTAAACTCTTTCAAAACAACATAAAGATTGAAAGCTTCATAAAAATTATCAATTATATCCCACACCCGATTCTTGTACGCCCTCATTCTTGGGTGCCTTTTTTGATAGGAGCCTTTTACTTGCTGCACAACTAGCTCTGAATCTCCAAATACCACTAGTTTGGTAATTAGCATCTTTCTTGCTGCCTCTAGGCCTAAGATCAAGGCTTCATATTTAACTACGTTATTTGTGGCCTCGAACTCAAGCTTGTAGGACAAATGAATTTATTTTTTGGTGGGGGAGATGAGCACTACACTGGCCCCAACCATTTCTTTTGAGTATGCACCATCAAAACACATTTTTCATATACCATCTACTTCTTCCACAAGGCTTACAAGAGGATCTGCAAACATTGAGGTTTCATTGTACTCCTCATTTACATATAGGATACAACAACACAGATCTTCATCAACACCGTATATGGGATGATTCACAGGGTTGTTCTGATCATTGACCACATAAGAAAACTTTGTCTCTTGGTACAACCTTCTGAGCTCTCCAAAAACTGGTACAGTGGCATAAGTCATATCCATCTGCATAGTGCCTCCCAATTTTTGTGCCCATGTTCTGGACAACAACATGCCATATTTAGTTGGTACATCAGCCACCACCATGTCCATCATAATGTTCTTAACAGGTAGCTGGCCTAGGGTGACAACCATGTTTTTAATTAGCCCATAACACTTTACTTTTCTAGCGTCAAACGAATAGAGATCATGATATGGCCTGGTTATTTCCAACCCCAAATTTTCCATGACTATTTTGGGCATAAGATTGTGTGATGCTCCAAAATCAAGCATACAATTGTGCAACATTTTATCATGAATATTCAAGGTCACATAGAAGGGTGCCACATATTCCTCTTTATCATCAATATGAGGACCAAAAACTATGGTAGTTGACTCATCTTGTACATTCAAAATATCAGGAGGATTTGTTAATCCCTTCCCTTGCATCATTTTCTCAATTTGTTTATGGTATGAGGGCTTTTTAGCCAGCTCCACCAAAGGCACAAGAATCTTGATCTAGGACAATTCACATTCAATATTGGAAGGTGAAACTAATTCCTTAAGTTCTTTAGTTTCTTTTCCCCTTTTAACAAGCTCCAAAACTTCAACTACCTTAGGGATTTCTAGAACCTCTTTAGCTTTATCTTTGGACAACTTTGGACCAACTTTCTTAGCTCGAGGTTGAATTTTTTCAACAATTGCGATCTGCTGAGGACTGGGATCATACTTCTTATGCATCTCAGCTTGTAGTGCATCAAAAAAAATTATGTACTGAATTGAGGATAAAGCTCCTTTGTTGTGCTGAGGATTAAGCACCGGTTTCCTAGGATTGAGTGACTCTTCATAGTCACCATGAGTTATATTTATGGCATCATTATTATCTTGAAGTAGGTGGATTTCTTCTGTGTATTCATCATGACTCTCATCCACTACTTCTTCAATAAAGTTGTTATAATGGTTGGTTTTTACATGGGGATGAATGGGTTGTTCTTCATTTCTTCTCTCCCTTCTCATGAGTTGTGGATTAGGTCTTCTGAATTGATTAGGGTTAGGATTTCTTAAACCTCCTTCTTGGGTGGCTCTGTTTGTATTGTTATGCTCTATCTCAAATCTGGGCATTTTGTTTGTCATATTCTTGATCAATCTAGACATCTCATTCATATTTGCTTCTTGGGGTTCTCTATTAGGATCCGAAGTACTAGAGTCTTCCCTGACCTTTTTCTTTTCTTCCTAATCCTGGTTTTGCTTCATCTTTCCTGATGCAATCATGTTTTCTTCTATGTCTATTACATCCTCTTGCATTACTAGCAGAGTCAGGGACCTTCTTTTTCTCAAAGTCATGGAAAAATCAGCGTCAAAATCCCCAACGTATGTCACTTTAGCTGCTGGTTGTGATGAATTTATATTTGTAGAGATCTTGTTATAGAGCTTATTAAACCTCCTGTTGAAATCATCGATAATTTCATTGGTTCTTTTCTTGAACGAGACAAATTCATTCATGTAGTATAGACTATCCCTTTTCTCACCCCACTGTCTCATAAAGGAAGCTTCTAGAGTTGGACAACTATGAATTGAAGCAACAGGTAGCTCTTTGAACCATTTTCTAACATATCCCCCTAGAGTTTGGAAAAAGAGTCTCATGAAGATGTCATCATGGTCTACAAACTGGTTGTTGTAAAGTCGCGAAAAACACTCATGCTATTCAGCTGAGCGAGTTTTATCCCCATCAATTTTTGGCATATATTTCATATAATTCTCAGGGAGGACATGGGTGATTTGGGGTAGATTCAATGGGGAAAATATGGAGGTGACCCAAGTATTTATAGGTGGTGGGGGAGGAGGTTGATTTCCCCCAGGACTTCCTCCACCTAAGCCAACGATGAGATTTTGTAAAATGATGTTATGGGCTTCAAAGGACATAGGAGGGACAATCATTTTCAAAAAGGGTCGATGAGAAGAAATGACTTCTGAGCTAAATTCTAAAGGATAATTTTGAATATCTATCAAAGGTTTTGGTGTAGATTTTAAAGCAGAAAGCGAATCTTCAGATATATCAGTTAGATTTACGGATTCAACACTTTGATGCACAATAGAAGGAAATATTTCTAGATAAAAGTTACCTGAAAAAGAAGAGATATGACGTTCTCGCTTTTTTGGATTTGAATATATCAGAACCTGATTAGAATCAGGGTGGCTTTTGGTATGTCTTCTGGTAGAGCCCATATTGTCCTTCTGTTGAGTCTCCAAGTGAAATATTAATAGCCAAGTTCCTGAGGCCTATTCACCATCAAGTTTTAGAACTTACATGTCGTATCCCCAAGGAAGATTTCTTCAACTTATGTCCCCGACAATGACGCCATTTCAGATGTTATCCCATGAGATGTTCCAGGAATTTTTTGGAATGACACTGAGGCACCCCGGGGGCCAAGATTCAAGAATGAATCTTAAGGCCAAAATTGCAATAAAATAGTTGTGCGATATTTGGGAATTTTTTCCCTCCCTCTCTCTCTTTCCATTTTGAAATTATAGGACTTCAAACAGTCTCAACTCAGATGACAAATGCTCTCGAATATTAGCGGCATATATCTATGAGTGTTTCAGACAATCAAGTTTAAAAGGAGGATGGAATGATGGGTTAGAGGAAAGAGCAAAATAAACACACAGGGCACTACTAAGAATGAATCCTGTAGCCTATGGAAAAAGAATAATGTGCTGAGCAATTAAGAATTCAACAAGTCTAACAAATGTATACAGATCTATAAAACATGCTTCAAACAATTAAGATCTTCATACACTCAAATACATGGAGGTACCCTCTGCATATCATTCAAATGCACAAAAAGATGATAAGAAATGGTCATTCATTCAAAGGAATAAGTTTTATATCAAGATTAAACATCACTGAGTAACATTCAACACAAGGTATAATCTATTGTCTGATCTTTTATAAATCAGATTTGATATAGGAAAAACAAAAAATGGGAGGAGATGCTTTACAAAAACACATATACAATAAGAGGAATTACATACTTAAACTTAAATGCAGGGGATGAATCTATGATTGCCTGCTGCATTTATCAACTTACTGTGCTCAAGGTTTCTTTGGTCGAACAACTCTGGTTACAAGAAAATCTTTAACTCCCCAAAGTGTCAACCTTAACAATGGGCACATTCATTGTCTTCTATTTCTCTCACTCATGCCCTAAAACCGCTTCTTGAAACCATTTCTAGCTTCTTGAATATTCTTTAAGGATTCTTGATTCTTGGGTAGTTTTTCCTCTGGTCAAAATTAATTACTTTTACCTGCATGAATTTTGCTATGTTGAAATCGTGGGGCAACTAGAAACCTACAGGCAAAAATATCCACTCGAGTTCTGTCCCTGAAGAGTCTCTGTAATCATCTCTTCTGCTGCTGGGCATTCAAAACCAAATTTGCACAGGCGTGAAACTCAACAACCATCAGATTGGTTTCGACGAGTAATCTCAGTCATCGATTAGAGGTGCACCCGTCAGAACTATCAGACTCTAGGATTCAAACAGGAATTCCGATGACAAGAACCCTACAGACTATACCAGATCGGATCTGGACCATTGATCGATCCCATTTGAAAAGGTCTGAGAGAATATTTGGACCATTGATTGAGAGCGATCAAAACCAAAGTTTGGCTAAGGAAAATGTTATCTTGTTGATGTCAGCACAGACACATGGCACCTTGTTGTTGGTCCTCGTTGGCGCTAATGTGGCAGAGGAGCATGACATGTGTCACCCATATTTGATATGCTTTTGGGGACCTTTGGTGGGTTCCACGTGTCCACATGGAAACCTCTGATTGGCTCTGACATTGTTTTCTGGTAGGCCACATGTAATGCTGAATCCGCATCCTAGGGGCATGAATCAAATTTGAAGCATCGATCTCTCTAAGCACAATTGAGGGCGCGATGAGATTTGGGTCATTGATCGATCCCCCTTGAAAGAGGTCCGAGAGAAAATATGGATTGTCCATCGGGGGTGCCCCTCGAAGTGGTCGGGGCCTAGTCTTCCAATAGGACTTCGACGAGGGAAGGCAAAACTCTACCATAGATTTGGAACTATGAAGAGAGGTTTGACGACGCACGAGAGTTGTCGATCTAGCTTGACCAAGAGCCTAAAATCGGTTAAGGAAAAGACCATCATGCTGACATCATTTTGACACATGACATATTTTCATTGGTCCACTATGGCACTAAGGTGGCAAGCAGGTGTGACACATGTCCCCCGCTTTTGATATTTTGGGCTATGTATATGGAAGGTTCCACCTATTCACGTGGGATTCTTTGATTGACACTGAAAGTGCTTCACCGGTGTGCTAACATGTCACCTCGTCGAGAGGATTTGATGCCTGGGAGCATATTTGGACCGTTGATCGATCCTACTTAAAAAGGTTTGAGAGAATATCTGGACCATCTATCGGAGGTGCACATCGGAGTGGTCGGGGTTTGCTCTTCTAAAATGACTCCTATAAGGGAACTTCGAGAGTAAATATCAGCTGTTGATTTGGAATTGCACAGGGAGGTCCGAAGACGCACGAGAGTCATCGATCTGGCTCGACCAAGAACCCAAAAATGACTAAGGCACAGATCGTCATGATGAAATCATATTGGATACGTGGCAACCCTTTATTCGCCCATGTTGATGTTGATGTGGCAAGTTGACAAGACATGTGTCACCTGGATTTGACAAATTCCCTGTGTATCTGACGGGTTCCACCAATCCACGTGTCAACCCCTGATTGGATTTGACAATGCTCCACTAGCGGCCAAGCTATCATCTCTTCTACATTTCGCTGACGACAATTTCCATCTCGATCTCGGTCGTTAATCTTTCGCCAACGCAAGGAGAGTCGTTGATCTAGCTCAACCAAAAGCCAAGATCGACTAAGGAAACTATTGTTGCACTGATGTCACCATGGACATGTGGCAACTTTCTATTGGTTCACGTAGACATTGATGTCGCAGGGAGGACATGACACATGTCACCCATTTTGATGTGCTTTGACGAGCTTCGATGGGGTTCCCCATGTCCACGTGGCAGGCAGTGGCTGGCTCTAGCAATGCTCCACTATCATGCTAAGATGTCAGCTCTTCCTCAACTTATCCTTAGTCGCTAACGACGATGTTGTCGCCAACACTGTGTAACTTGAGCTAAGGGGGAACTCCCAATGATTTTTTCCGACGATGATCCCCAACCTGATCTCTATCGTTGATTTGTCGCCGATGCGAGGAGGGCTGTTGATCTGGCTCGACCAAAATCCAAGATCGGATAAGGCAACTATTGTCGCATTGACGTCAGCCGGGAATCCTGGCATCCTTATACTATCTCATGATGGTGTTTACGTGACAACCAGGTAGGATGTGTGTCACTTGGATTTGACATATTCACATGTGCATCCAGTGGGTTCCACATTGTTGAGGAAAATATATGAAATTATCTTACTGAAGCATTTTCAGATTTTGCTTGGCTAAAGAAAAATAGACGGGAATATCACCCTATGTTTATAGCCAACAAAAATAACATCCTAACTCACAAGTATTAATTACAAGTGCTTGGGCTAGTCTTTTATCAACAAAAAACTTGCTGGAAATTTATTTTTATTGTAATTTTTTGAACATATTAGTTGCTGAAATAAATGTAAAGATAGAAGTAAAGTCACCAAGATGATAATCAAGACAGATGAGACATAAAAAAATCCTTTATTTCATTCAAATTCACCAAAGAGTCATTTTCTTTACAAGATCTCATGCAGAAATTTTGGACCAAAGTCAAACTTAGACATCCCCGATGGAACATACAAAATGACCTCTGACAGAAAACCAAAACTGAACTCTAAAAAGCTGAATCATCTTGCCACAGATTGCTGCCCACTCGACTTTGCACAATAGCCTTTGTCAGTCATGAAAACTAATTCACAAACAGACAAGTCTACACAGACTATCAAAGATATATCAACACCTCTGAAAAACAAGTGTCTGAATGATGTGATTCAACCCTGAATATTGATTTCTACAATAAGACCCTACTATCATAAAAGAGAATTAGGCTTGTGATAAATAATGAATGAATTAAAACTTAACTATATTAGCATAAACTCAAAGAACAAACCTTAGTATGCTTCTGCTTCTATCCTCATCTTGTTCCTCCCTTTCTTTTTTGCTTTTAAACAATTTAGAATTGGTTGAAGTAGATGAACCAACTTATTAGTTAAGTTAATTAAAAGACTCAACCAACTTTAGTTAGGGGGAAAATTAATAATCATAATAAAGGTCATAAATAAATAATAACTAGTAGGTGGGACCCCCTGTGACTCCCTTTAGCTCATAACAATTATAACAATCATAACATAACCATTAGTCAAGTAAAACACACCTCATTGTGTCTCCCATCCACATATTCACATTTGAAAATTTAGCTCATGACATTTGAAATTATTTCCAAAAAATATTACTCATGTAACCAAAATAAAACATGCTGTCCAAAGTCTCCTGAAGTCAACTGTCATCAACAATAGATAAAAATAAAAACTCAAAAGCCATATTTCCCACTCTGCAATGTAATCTTTCCTTGATTATTGCTGTCATCCTTTGATTTTCTTGAATTTTCCTTCGGTTGCGTTGAGCCTTTAGGCCTAACATCGTTGATCACGTGGGAACAATCGTCCCTCAAATGCATCCGGGAAGACATGGATTTGTCAGATCCATTGGAGGGTGAGGAAGGGGCAGCAATGGATTTTCCTTTGTCAAGGGCATGGTGTGCCTCAGTTTTCAATCTCTTGCTAGCGTGGGAGGATTGCACTGGTGAGTGGGGAGCGGCTTGGGCAATCTGGTTATTAGGTGGAGGAGTAGGCAAGGACAAATTGGGCCAGCCACGATGTTGGGAGACTGTCGGGTGGACAATCTCTTGCCATCCATCATTTTCAGGAACCTCGGGTTGTAATGAGACGTGAGGAGGCACAGGGATACCTGGTGCTTGTAGAACTTGGAAAGGAGGCCTTTCAGGCCTAGGTTGGACTACTCCTTGCCCAATCCAATTGAAAAATCTGGCCTGCAACGATTGGCCAAGCTCTTGTGAATCAACATCAAAATGTATGGAGAACATGAGCCTTCTTGGGCCCCTGTTCCAATTACCTCTCCCCCTGTTTCCTTGGCCATGACTACCTCGGCTGAAAAAACTCATTCCTGCATGCATGATTGATTAAAAAATAGTATTTTAAATAACCATACATGACAACTCTTAAAAATATGAAATAGATTTGGCTCAACAATGTATTTGACTCATGCAATCCAATCCATACAAATTGTTTTACTGTTCATCAGTGAGCAGAGGGTGAATAGAGGGTCCTGGGATATGTGAGGGGTTTGTATTGAGAGAAATATGATATGATGAAGGGGGAAAAATACGATTACTGCTCAAAGACAACTACAATCAACTGAAAATCAAAGAAACATCAATGTAGTTCAACCAAGTCACTGTTACTGCCAACTGTTTCAACACAAATTTTTTCTTGACTGTAATCAATTTTGGAACAGGGAGTGAAAAATAAATGTGGGAAAGTGATGGGGTTGTAATTAGCGAACAGTGAATTAATGATGGGGAATGAGAGCTGTTACTGTTCACACAATTAATCAATAAATCCATATAGCCATTCTGTTAAAATGAGATACTCCAACCAGACGATCATCATGACCAAATAACAATTTCTATGTATTTAACTAGTTCACTGTTCAAAATCAAATGTCCACACAGTGTCATCATAAGACAATATGCATTCCACACAATTTGTAAGGAAGTTCTGTTCCTTTCATTTATTCAATTTGCATCTTATAACAATTCTCAATGTATAATAGTAACCATTTCCATTCTGTTAACCATCAGAATCAACCACTGCCCACACATTACTTCAATCAACAAATACACTCAAAAGTCATGTTTCAAAAATAACAATGAAGTCATATTGTCATTGCAATCGAGATTGTCATTTAAAATGCGATGATATTCATTAAACATATGTAGTGGATGGATAAATAATCCAAATTAAAATTGCAAAAACCCGGATCATTATTTAAACAGACAAACAATAGCCACCATTCCAACAAATAATACGCATAGAATAATTCAATCATGCAAGTGTAAATATGCCACTGTACAAGCTCAACTTCAATGTGACCCTAACATGATGGGCCCATCCAACATGATGAGGTATCAACACTATCCCTGTCTTCATAAAACAAATAATCGAATTGCAACAAAGTCATGCTTAAAAATCTGTGACTATCTCTGAGTGTGGAACCCAAACTATCCATATTATACACAGTGTGCAACCACCCAAAACAAAACGATTCTACATTCCCATTTTAAAATTCTAATTACACAGTCACATTATTAACTTAACCCATCGTGTCGAGCTTTCAACTTAACACAGTATTGCTTCAAATTGATCAAATTGCAACCAACCATGCTGTGTAAAACTCAGGCTTATGCAATCAAATAATCATAACGCATATAGTGGATGGATTTCCTACAGTCATCCCAGTTGAAATAACCATTTGTCCCCGAAAGAACTCATATTTACAATGATCATTTATTCGTGTGTAGAAACACCACGCACAAAATGCAGTATGCATAAGCACCATTAAGCAATTGTAACCAATGCCAAGCTAAACATCCAAATAATCCTTAGGAAAAAACACCGTGACTATGTATCAACCAATCAACCAATCGACCAATCAACCAAACATGTTGAGGCAACCACACATACCCACGCATTAACATGGAGGGAGGCTGTGACCTTCTCAAATAAAACAATACTGGATTATTGAACACAAGGAAATTGACTGTGTATATGGACTGCCCAATTAACAATGCAGGGTTATTCATTTTAATAACACAGGCAATGACTAATATCAAACCAACACGATCATCATATGACCAACTGGGTGAGTTTGTACCCCATTTTTTGTTGACAATACACAACCATTCAACAATAACCAAGCAGTAAACCTGACAAGCCACGTCGCTGTTCTATATCAACCCTATGACCTGTAGAGTTAAGGGTTTGCTCTGTGACAAACACAGGGAAAGCTAGAGCCGACTCATTCCAATGGTGGAAACCTCCTAGACCAACGATGCATACACAGAGAGAGCCACAACTTATTCGTGGATAGGTAACAAATCCCGTGACATGAGGGCTATAATAGAGGAGCGAGGCTCCAACTCAGCCACTACTGATACTTAATGCATGTAGGGTATAAACCTCGTGGCTCTCCGGTCAAACAACCACAACACTGAGGTGAATACAAGGCCGAGTAAGAATAGGAAAACCCATTTCACGACCTTTAGTGATGAAATCAACCAATGCCCAAGTGAACAAAACACAGTGACGTAGAGTGCCTCCAACCATTAAAACCCATAAAAGCCAGAGACTGGATAAGGTGATGCGAATGTGTGGGGACATCCATCCAACCAAGACCAACAAAAACCCTCCAACTAAACCAACAAAGATCACAGAGAGCCCCTGTGGCTGCTAACGCCCAGGATGACCAATAATACTATGAATTCAAGATTATTGCAGAAAGAACCATCAACGTTTCATTCAAAAAACACAATTTTTACACAGTTGCAATACTTCAGGAAAGCAAAAACCAATAAACTTGAGCCAAAATCATTTCATAACCAGAGTAGACTCATGAATGGCCAAAAAAAGACATACCTGTAATCGAAATCCTTAAAACGCGAGCTGGCTGAACGGTTCCTCTTTGCTAAGAAATCAGAGCATAACCACAACAACAAGGTCGAACAATAACCTAACTAGGGTTGACTAGGGTGGTGACCAACAGAAGGAGTAAGGGTGACGTGCAGTTAATGCACGTTGCCTCCACCCACAGTCAATTAAATTCAATAGTACATGCTGTTAGCGATAAAAAATACACTGGTATTTTTTTTTGAGAATGTCCTCTTTACTCACCACTGCTTTGATACTATGCCTCTAAACCTACAATACAAAGACACAAATAAATATCATTTCCTAGATTTTATGGTTTTATTATTTTTTAAACAAAATATACATTTTTTGTAACCAAAAAGTATGTGTGTGCACAAGTGTCAATCTCTAATCATATTCCTAAGCTTAACCTACTTATGAGTTTTATAGCTTTTACCAAAAGATTGGAAAGTCCCACATGCCGATTCTCATGTCAAGCCACGAGTCGACACACCAGCCAAGTGCAAGTGCCAAGCTACAGGGGATCAAAAGTTTCAAGCACCGAGTTGACAAATTTGAGATTATATGTGTTCAGGTTTTGTGCCGAATAAGCAGAACTATTATTGACCAAGTGTTAGTAGTGGAGACATATCTACGGTTGTGTTGATGATACAGGTTCCACACAATACATTACGATTCAAGTCACAACAGTCAAACCAACACCAAGCCTAGCACAAGCACCATGTATTCCTTTCATACATCTAGTTGACACAACAATATAAAAGTTGGCATATGCGAAGACAACCTTCGTGCCAGCTATCAACATTAAATTTTGAGATTGTCGCTGTCAAAGAAAAAGAATTGAATCAAGATTTGCATGTGTTACAGTGCAAAATTTTAATCTGGAATTGCACATCGCTCATATCCATGACTCGAGAAAAACATCCATGTGAGAAAAATGCAAATGATAGGGCTTATGGTCTGTTTGAAAATCGTTTTCTTTTATGTTTGGTTTCTTCAGATTGCAGTGATCTCATAACATCAAGAGCCGAAGACGTTAAACAACAAGACTTCCATATCAGAGGGCTTGTTCTTAGAAACCTCTTTTCTCTTAACGTTAAAATCTTGTTGAGTATTTGTGGTTTTTCAGGAAGCAAAGTTTCTTGAGTCTGCATATCTCCATGGAAATCTGTATAGCAGTAGTTCGCCTATGAGAAAATATGCAATCACCCAGGTGGACAACAATTCAATTGTCTAACACAACAAAACATTGTCCTTTTCATTATAATTCTTGTGATATGGATCCCATCAAATCAATTCATTTCAGTAGTTCCAATCCAATTTTCCATGCCTTTGATTCAGATGAAAAAAATGGCCACGACCTTTTGATTGGCCTGAACTCTGGAAATGTATATTCAGTATCATCGAGGCAGTAGTTACAAGATCCTGGAGGTGAAGATGATCTCATGCAGGTATGGAGTATGGAAGATCGTGTTGTGGTGGTTTGGGGTGAGGGTCACAACTCTTGGGCCAGTGTTGTTGTATTTGATTCATGCTGGACTTCACCTTGTTCAGATGGCACAGAAGAAATCACCAGGTACTGATTTGGATCAGTTGGGCAGGATACCCAATTACTTCTATAAGACCTAGCGATTGATAAAATTGTAGTGCCTGTGCGAAGGTGTACCATTGGGCTTGCAGTGGTAGTGAATTGACTACAGAAAGAAATGCTTGATGGATTCACAAAAATGGATGCATTTGCCGAGCGTGGATATTTTCCTGGTTGAGCGCAAGGGTAAATACAAGTAGCTTTCCAAATGTGGAAGCCATTGCTCTAGATAGTGGCATTGCCACAGGAAACCAAACGTGCATTTCATGCAGCATGTCAAAAGGTTAAAACATGGCTTGGGGAAGGAAAATATGTCAAGTTTAGCGATTGGAAGGTTGCCGAGGTTAAGATACCAAATATATGTCAGTTGCTGAGTGTAAAACCTGTTGTTTACTTGATGGACATGACAGAGAAAGACTATCAAAGAAAAGAAGAATAAGTATCTTTCAAAATTACATTCTTCGGTTCAGGGTCATGCAGGTGGCAGATCCCAGGTATCGAGCAACAAATCAGGCCACATGTTCAACCATAGCCTGATTTCTAGGAGGGAAGTCACAAGTAATAAAGGATTTCTCAAGCATACGGTTTCGGTGGCTTGCACAGGTTTCAAAAGGTGTTATTAGCCACCGAAACCAAAATTTTCGATGGCTTACTAACCATAAATTTTGGTCCCCATTGCCACCGAAAGGGCAGAGAATGGCAGAGCGCTCTTAATTTTGTCTAGATCCAGTCTTCTTGTTTCTAGATCATTTGGAAAAGGTTCTAAATGAAATATAATAATTAAATTGATGAATATCAATATCCCTTTCCATATTTAAAGGCAGATATTAAGGTAAACAAGATAAAAGGATTTTCTATTTATGGTCAACAAGCAACCAACTGTCAAAGAAGGAGTTCAAAGTGCTCAGTCATGCTGTTGAAAATATAAAAGACTATTGGAGCTGTCGATGATTGTAGAAGATGATTTGATAAGAGTTTGATCCTCGAATTAGGACTTGATCCTACATATCATATCTATTTGATTTTGTTCTATTATTAGTATTCTAGATCCATTTTAATAGGATCATAAACTGTTATGTAAAGGCTATAAAGCCTAGTGTTTTGAAGGAGACAAAGGTTCGACTATGGGGATTTGACCACTACTATTGTATTCTTCAGACTTTTTGATACATATTAGACATAAGATTCTTTTGCCATCTCTGTTCAGACTTTCACATTCTCTCTTACTTTACTTGTATCTGAATATTATGTTCGTTGTTTATTGTTTGTCTGATGTATGATAACTGCCAACTTGCCATTACATCCATAAACATATAATCTGCAAGTACTTCACTTATTTTATTTGGCCATTCATATGTACTTTGTGTATATGTTTTTGCTAGTATTATAGGTATTCTCCATACTTTCACTGTTTATGAAACCTTCTGAACACATTTGGTTGAAAGCCTTATCTTTATGAAAGTATACATATATGTCTAAAGTGTGTGAGATTTGATTGAGTCATCCATCTCGATCCATTTGATTAAAACATTGAGAAATTAGTAAGTTACCAAGCTTCTTCGAAGTACAACCTAGAAGAATTTCTTGGAGTGATAACACACGCCAACCATTAATGTACCAACAATTCATTTAAACCATGTATTTAAAATTGCATCTATTAGTTGTCAAACACGACACGTGTTGGAAGATTGATTGTTGTCATTGTTGTCAACCCTAGTCATGGGTTTTGGACCGCAAGATTGATAAACATATTTGGAAATGAAGGAAAATGCACATGCATATACAACACCCATGAATGTATAGTATACATCATGCTGTTTCTGGTGGTATGTGGCACGTCACATGGATCCTCATGGTTGAGGAGAAATGAATTTTTGAAGATGACAAAGTGAATT
>ML780116.1:192537-222513 GCA_009831015.1 Picea engelmannii
AATTGAAAAATTGCAGAAATTGAAGAAGTCTCAGAAAGCATTATCAGGTTCTATGTGATGATTGGTTGATGGTGATGATTTAATGTAAAGTTTTATTATTTCTCATATATTCTTGGGTGGAAGGAAGGGGAAAGGATAGAGAGTTCAAATATCTCTTGATATTGGAGGATTGTATCTTCCTCTTGGAGGTTTATCCCTCCCTTTACATTTGGAAGCTGTAGCTACCTTTGGAAGTCATTACTTCCCTTGAACAAAAACTATTGATTATTTCTCATATATTGTGCATGGTGTATTGTGGTGTATTGGTGTAACTCTTATACTATTGTTAATTGCTCATTGGATATAATTGAATGGTTTAAGTATAAGTTGAAAAAGGTTTTTAAATTGTACTTGATACTGGTTGACCCCCCTCTCAGTATCAACAACACGCACATCATTCCTTCCATTTCAACTTGACCATATCACATATCAACTATATGATCCAATAAACCATGTATCAAATTATCATCAATAGCGCGATCCACATCAACCTGTACCATAGCCTAATCACCATGTATATCGACTATATAAATCAAATAACATCGCATAGCCATTAACTTAATAGCTAGGATAACAATACTCCATTTAAAATCGATGCATGTAGTATAGTATATAACATAGTTTAAATTTTTCCATTTGTATTTGTTATATTTCTTTTCATTTCTTTCCAATTCCTTGTCTGTGTTATTGCTAACATGTTTATTTTGGAGGTCTCCTCACAATAGATCCAATAACAAATTGGAGGGACAGTAAGGATGACATAGGCCGTAGTAACATAAAGAACCAATAATTCATAAGCCCAATCCATAGCTAATAAAAAAAATATCTCATCACCATGTAAGCAGTGTCGAATAGTAGCATGAAATCAAATAAGCACCAGACCTGATCTCCAATCTACAAGGGGGTCCCACCTACTAGTATTACTTAGCTTTTATAATAATAGGCTTTAGCAACACTTTGCGGGAAAAACTTCGTTGACGATTTCAATCGTCAACACACATGTCCACATGTCACCCACTGGTTGGCTTTGAAAATGCTTTGCTGGCATGTTGCTTTAGCTCCACGTGTAAATTGATGTCGCAGGGGGAATTGTCATCAATGATAAGGAAATAAACCATGCTGTGGTGAACATGCATTTCGCCGCCGCCGACGTCGACGTCGACGATCAGTGGGTGCTCGCACTTGGTCCCTGGGATATGATCATGTGATAAGCCCCTTTGCCTAACAAATTTAGGCCCCTTTCGGGCATGATAATCCCCTTTTGAACCCCGATAAGCACTTGAGCGCTCGAAACTTTCCTTAGGTGAAAAAGAAGTATGGTTTCTCTATTGTTTCCTCCATCTGCCTTGTAATATTTTGGCCATTTTGAATCAGAGGCTTAGGAAGTTAACCCTTCAGCCACTAATCCATCTAACCTTGGCTCGGTTACTTCAACAAATGTTCAAATATTTTCCAGGAACAAATATATCACTAACAAAATAATTAACTCAAAATAAATAGCGGAAGCAATACTAGAAACCAAATATCATACAAAATACACAAAGATACTTTTCCCTTTAAATAAACTCATTATTAGAATAATATCAAAGCTTACAAGGGCTCCCAAACTTGGGAAAATGGCCCACAGAGAAATACATAAACTATATATAGCACTTGGAATCCCTAACAACTCCTCCATGGTTGTACAACCTCGTACTTTCACTTCAAATAACGTGTACGTGCATGTCGTCACTATCACCTGTGTACATACGTTCTTTCCTGCATTGCATCCCGTGTACATGCGCATCTTGATTGATCTGTGAAGTGTGTACAGGTCCACTTAGCTACTGTGGCTTTGATTTGTCAGATCTTCTTGCGACTATCCTTGCTTTCTCTTCTCCCTGACCTATGCTGATATCTAGATGAAAGTCTACCACCTATATGAGATCTCCTTGAGAAAAAGTCTTTCTCTCTCTCTCTCTCTCGATATGAAACGTGTCTCCTTCTTTACCCTAACCTTACTTTTATAATATTAAGTTATTATCTAACCCTAATCTCCAAAGTGATTGATGACTGTGATTAAATCTCACCTCACTTGAGATCAACGAATACGATTTAATTCACTAATTCTAATTTAAAACTCAACTAATTTATAAAATCACTTTAATTTAATAATTCCTTTAATTAAATTAAATTACCAAGGTAGAAGGATTTGGAGGACTTCCGCACATCTAGACACTTTATGCGGAAGTACCTGTCTGATGCTACAAACATAAAAAATCCCTCTTAGCGAGGAAGGTATTCTCCCGATATCTACCATACCTCTAACCCCAAGAAATAATGCATCAAGTAAATATCCTTCATCTTGAACTATGTAGGCATTCTACCTTTCACCTTGTTGCTATAAGATCCTCCGCACTTATGAGAAATAAATCATCCACGTACAACACCAAGATGAGTGGATCGACCCCAATAACTATGAAGTATAATTTAGGGTCAACCTCACTCTTGGTGAAGCCCATACTCTGCAAGTATATGCCAATCTTGGAATACCATGCCCTATGTGTCTGTTTTATTCTGTACAAGGATTTCTTAAGCTTGCACACATGAGAATCCCTCCCATGTACCTCAAATCCCTAAGGTTGTTCTATATACACTTCCTCCTCAATGATCCCTTTGAGGAAATATTTTTTTACATCCATATGATGAATCCTCCACCCCATAATTGAAGCAATATAGATAACAACTTGAATATAAGCATACTTGGATACAAGAGAAAATGTGTCCTTGTAGTCCACTCCCTCTCCGAGAGAATTCTCTAGCAACAAACCATGCCTTGAACTTCTCTATACTTCCATTCGCAACATGATTGATCTTGTAGACCCACCTGGAACTCACAATTGACTTCCCCTCCGGTATTGACAATATGTCCCAATCATCATTCCTCATGATAGAGATATACTCCTCGAGCATGGAATTTTTCCAAACTTGTTGATCTTCCGCTTCCTCAAAACTTGAAGGCTCAACATCAATGATGCTACTCATAAGAGCCATATAATTAGGAAAATTCCTTGAAGGCTTGCTCTCCTTGACTGCACTCCTAGGAGCCTCACCTACATCCCTCAATGTTTATAATAACCACTTGGGTCTCTTGACATAACTAGAAGGGGCTAACTCCTCCTTCTCCTCCCCACTTGAAGTCTAACTTCTTGAATTGGAAGTTTCCAAGTGATGCTCATACTTCAGAGCCTCTCGCTCCTCGTCCTCTGCCACTACTGGTGACTTCTAATATTTCCTAGATGCCAAGCTCTCCTTGAACTTAACATCTCTTCTCACAACTGTCTTCTACTGCGTTGGTATGAAGATCATGTAATCCTTTGAGGTCTTGTTGTACCCCACAAATATACCTTTCTGTCTTGAAGGCTCGAGTTTCGTCCTCTTCTCCACATGCACGTGGATGTATATTGGACAACCAAAGATCCTCTAGTATCCTATCTATGGCTTCACTCTTGATAATTCCTCCTCTAGAGTCTTGTCCCCCAATATCTTGTGAGGAATCTTGTTCTGAACATATATTGTTGTGTTACATGCATTTTCCCAAAGAAACATAGGCATATCTTGATCATGTATCATAGCCATGAAAGAACAAATAATGGATCAATTCTTTCTCTTCACAACCCCATTCTACTAAGGGTTGTATGAGATTGTCAACTCCCTTTTGATCCTTTCCTCCTTGAAAAAATCCTTGAAGTCATTGGAGGTGTACTCTCCCCCATTATCTGACCTAAATACCATGATCCTCCTCCCTATATTTTTCTCCACCAGAACCTTGAATTCATAGAACTGATTAAAGACCTCATCCTTGGTCTTCATAAAGAAGATCCAGGTTTTCCTAGAAAATTCATCAATGAATCCCACATAATATGACACTCCCTGCACTGATGCAACTGACATCAGCCCACTCACATATGAGTGAATAAGATCCAATATCTCCTTGGACCTACTCTTGCTTCTTGGAAAAGCAAGCTTGGCATTCTTTCCAAGTGCACACTCTCTGCACATGCCCTGATGCTCAATACTGAAATCTGGTAGACCAATGACAATATTCATTAGAATAGGAAACGACGGTAGTGTAGGTGTTCAAACCCCTTGTGCCATAGCTCACATAGGTTATCACTGTCATGTACCGATTCTTGAACAAGATTTTCTGTCAACATGTATAAGTTACCCTCGCTAACCCCAATGACCAATGTTGTGTTAAGGATAGCTCCCTCTATACATATGAGTACTTTCCCTCTCTCGAACATAACTACAAAAACCTTTTCCTCCATAACTGAGACTGAGAGAAAATGTTTCCTAAGTCCTAGTACACAAAACACATCATGGGCATCAAATGAATCACTTGAATCAAGATGGAACACGATAGTTCCCTCACCCTTCATTACATACTTGGCATCATCACCAAGCTCCACATGGATTCCTGAGTCCTTCTCCATCATACTGCTGAATAACTCCAATGCTTATGTCATATGACGAGATGCACCACTATCCAAGTACCACATGTTAGCATTGCCATTTTTCTTTTAAATTAGAGACAATTTTAGTCAAGTTATGGCTTGTGTGTTGAAACATGTGAAGTCAGGTATGTAACAACAAAGGGGTCGAAGTCAACAGGTGCCTGGTTGGCCCTTGGAGTCGAGAAGGGATGTTAGAGTCCAAACATGAGTAAATAAGTACGAATCTATTCCAAAGGAGTCGGGTCCTTTCAAAAGGGGAGTTTCTACGTGCCATAGGTCTAGCAAGTTGTTAATAGAAGTCGCATCGACAAGTGCAGTAACCACTATTAGCTCATTATGAAGGTTGGAAGATTGAAAAATAGCAACGTTCGTATCATGTATTCTCTACAACCCTTATCAACTGTACTATACATGCATGGATGTGCTATGGAAAATATGAAATTATGATGCAGGAGCATCGAACAAAGCCAAAGCATGCGCTTAGCCAAAGGAACAACTGGACGCGCAGATGGAAAAAATGGCACATTTTTATGAAAACGTTTTGAATTTTGAAATATGAAGCATTAATGTAATATCTAGGAGAAGCGTACTTGCATTTATGTCTTGGAGATATGAACAGATCTGGAGGAATTACTCTCATCTGTCAGATGTAATAGGCATTTAAGTTTGTTAATGTAAAGTAGGTAGATATGAATGTTAGATTAGACAGTTTAGAAGCATAGGAGGGAAAACGGATATAGACACCCTCGCCCTTGTATCATTGTAATTGGGGATGATCATTCAGAATTCATAAGCTGGAGAGTTGTAACAGACAGTTGTAGAGAAGAACCCATGTATAGCAACACTTGAGTTAATATATGAAACTTTGACTCAATTTTCATGGTGTTATGATGCTTACTGTTTACATTTGTTAAATGGTATGTTTACAGTTGTTTTGTTTCTCTATTATGCATTTATCTCAATGTTGTGTCGTATATATGATTTCACGTTGAATGTATGAAGTCAGAAAGAGAAGTAGAATGTGTAGCAACCTTTCTTTTACCATACTTCGTGGAAATATAACACTCACTCTCAGGTTATAAAACAACATGCATTTAAGCAATGAAATACATTTAAACTCAGAGTAAGCATAAGAAATATTACTAACATAAATAATCCATGGAAATAAAATTAATCCAAATGGACAGCATAATACATGATAATTATAATACACAGAGATACAAAAACATAATTAAAGCATCATCTGGTACTTATCTTTGAAACAGTGGCAGTTCCACCAACCAAGTGCAGGCCTTCCACGAACCTCCCATCCTTAGACCACACTGCTCTTCATCTCAACAGTGGGTCACCCCCAAGCTGGGACTAAGCTCCATCCCAAGGCAAGGAATCCTAGGCTAGGCTGAGGTTACAGGGAAAACAAACAGTCACAAGGAAGGGATTCTCTCCCAGGAACCACCCATGCTCACTGTCCACAGACTCTCCTTCCCCACATGTCTGTTCCACCCCAGGAGTATACACCTTCTCTGTCACCTAGATGGTCCTTCGGCTGCTAACCTCCCTTGCCTTGGGTTATAGCAACAGACCGGACCGGAAGTCTTCGAGCTCTGTGGCAGGTACATGGTTTCTTCCAGGAGTTCTCTCCTTCCTCTGCACACTCTCTCACTTGGAGAGACAGTTGATCACAGGCCAAACCACCTGTTCTTCCAACCTCAATCACCTCTCTCACCTGGAGAGAGAGTGTTGCACAACTAGCCAACAAGCCACACACAGTCCAGCACTGCGTGGTCACAACAACCCACGGGGAAAACAAACACGATCTTTCCAACAGGTTCAACAATGGCAGGTCACTTCTTATTTCTCAATCCGCCAACACAGGATAGACTCACGCTCTGGTTGTTGGGGATGCATGGCAAACAATCCACACAGGGGTCAACACAAGTTCGAACTGTTCAGACAGGGTATGTATTGGCTATCCCAAAACAAACAAAGATACACACCTTTTCGGTTCAGAGGATGCACGAGGATTTCTCTGCAGGAGTCAGACCAGTTCACCTTCTGGCAATCAAGGGTCGAATGGAGGAGGAACCCCTCTCACGGCTCATCTTGGCCGTTTATTCGCATGCACCAGGGTTGACACTTGTCACCCTTGGAACTGCATGCGTTCCATCAGCATGCATCCACTTTGCACGTTTTCCCCTTGCCAGGAACTTAGGATAAACAACATAAAATGCACATGTTCTTTGGAATAATAATAAAATATTATTCCCAAGGCTTAATCCCCCTAGGCTTAACACTTAGCCCCTTTTCCCACATTCCAGCCCCTAATCCCTTTCCCTCTCTATGGATGCTCAGTCCCCCATCACTCATTCATCGTGTCGGCCTGCACGCGGCAATGTTTATATTTTATTAATGTGCTGCATACATATAAATACAAAATTAGGTCCATGGCCTACAACCCTTAAGCTCTCTCTTTGGCCTAGTAATCACATAAGCCCATCGGATTATACAAACTTGGCTCACCAGCCTATAACACATATTTACAATTCATTTCATACATCAGACTTACAAAGGGCTCGGCCTTGGGGACACTACATAATGAGTTTCAATTGTTTCTCTTCCTGAGAATTCCTGCAAGGAGTGCAATGAACATCCACAAGGTGTGCGTTGACGAGGGTCTGAGTTTTATCTCAGAAATCTCAGGAGAGATATCGTTGTTCTCATATCAACAGAAGTGTAGGTGAAGCACAGAGCCATGCAAGGTGTGCGCAGGCTGGTTGAAATCTTTGGATTTATCAACTAAGGTGAAGGTTGAAGGGCCACTGTTGAAAAGAGTGCACAGGGTCAAAGACTCAAATAACCAAAAGTTATTTGGAAGTTTTCCTCAAGGAGTGCGAGCAAGATTCTTTTTGGAGGCTTGAGTTTGCAAGTGAAATCCCAGGAGGAATAACACCTTTAAAGTGTTCAAAGGGAGACATAGATCGAAACCATCGCATAGAAATTAAGTTAAGGAGGGAGAACACTTAGTCATTGGGCAGAAGCCATTGAGGAGTGAATCGGTCGGTCAGAATTCTCCGTGGAGAGCTCGCAAAATCACGAGGACCGTAGGATCTAGTGGAGCTGTAAGGTGGTTAGGAGTTGGAAGAACTCACCACCCTAATATCAAGAATCAATGTGAACCGTTGATCATGGTTCAATATGAGTAGTTGATCTCGTCTCAGCCCACGTCGTTGAATCATATCGCGAATTTTGGGGTCATCAGTTTGGAGGGCAGACCAAATTCTTGGCTTTTCATGAAGTTCTGAGTTGCAAGGAGCAGGGAAGGAGATCCAGACCATTGGATCTAATCCATGGGAGAACCGTTGGATCAGAACCTTCGTGGGATATCGCGTATCGGGGGTTCGGGGTTTGAAAGAGTTTCCTTTCGACTACAGAAGTCACGAAGTGCCGAGTGCCGAGGGGTCGGGCGAACACATATCACGTCCCTTAGGTGTGGACCACGTGATTGACAGGTGGCACAAACATAGAGCACACAGAAAAGGTGGAAGTAGGCGACATGGGGCGTACACGTGTCACCTTGGAAGGGGTCAACCCATCACTGATTATCGTGCTTTGGGGGTTCGCAAAGGAGGAGCATGAGGGGTCAACACTCCAACTCGTGAAGTTCCAAGTTGCGAGGGGTGCTAGAGTTAGACCCTAGCTGGCGGTCACTCGTAGAGGCACTAACAGGGAGGAGCCATACCCATATCATCATCTCGGGTATCGAAGGTTTGGAAAAGAGGAGTCGAGGGTCTTCAACCTATGAACTCGTGAGCTCGCGAGTCATGAAAGAAGCTTGCGTTAAGGCCCGGTTGTGGTCGCAAGGGGATGTGAGGCTTGCGCCTGGTGTTAGGTTGCACAGGGCAAGTTTTCATGAAGGACCTGTGGATCATATTCATGAGATTCCAATAGGGATCCGAGAGAGCCACTTTGGCTCAAGGAGAATTAAGAACGATCCTGTGCGGATCTCGAACAGAGGGTCGGGGTCTATGTCAAAGTGGTATAAGATCCTGATCTTGTCTGTATATTTCGGGCAGAAGGAGCTAGAGGAGAAGGAGTAGTCTGATACACATAAAGTGGTATCAGAGCGCAGAACAAATTCTTTGCTTTTTGTAGTAGAGAGAAGAGATAAAATTTTATAGCCATGTCGCCGAGAAGTAGAGATAGGCCAATGCCTGATCTAACAGTGGAAAGATAAATGCATGAGTTACGTGCCAGACTTGATGCTATGGAGACAACACAGAGGCGCACAGTCGACACTGGGGATATCAGGGAGGCTGAAAGTGAAAATGAAGCTGGAAATGAAGGAGAAGAAGTTGTAGTTGAAGATGCTGCAGATAAACGCCTATTCATGGCTGTTGTAAGGATAGGTGCTAGAGAAAAAATGGACATTCCATTGTATGAAGGAAACTTGGATGTTGAAGACCTTATAGACTGGATTAGAGCTCTAGACAAATACTTCGACTATGAGGATGTCGAGGAAGATAAGAAAGTCAAACATGCCATCACTTGGCTACTTATTTTAAAATTTACAAAGAGGCCTAAACATGGGTAAAACCATGGGCCAACATCCCATAACCCGTTACATAAACCCTAAAAACCCTTTACTGGGTCCACAATCCTGCAAAACAAGTGAGATCCCGCGATCTTCACTTCGTGTGGGCGCTCCATCTTCGACCAGCCTGTCAAAGTCCCAAAAGTGGTCAAACACAAACAATGTTTCCACAAAACTTGGTCAAGGGACAATAGGCCCCCAACACTCACCCGTGACTCGTCCCCAGTTACTCAGATCTGGGCAGGGCTACTTTGAAGGCCTCGATATTAGCTCGAGCTGCCTCAACTTGCTGCTTCACTAGAGACTTCTACTCGACAAACTCCTGAATTACTTGCTCTGTAACAGGCCCTTCCAGATGTTGTTCTACCATCGCAACTACTTGGTCTAGCTGCGAGCCTTGGCCTTCAATATCTTCAAAAAGCATGCAGGCTTCATCCTGCACTGGCTGGAGTCTCTGTGCCACCTCCATGACTTTGCTCTGGATGGAAGTAGCCTGCTTCTAGAATGCGCACTATTCTTGTGATCGCTTAATTTTGTCAACTGCAGTAAGCAACTTCATTTGCGCCTGCATGATGGATGCCTACTGCTTCGCCTCCTAGATTTGTGCTTCGAATTTCCTCAGCTCCGTATATTCTGCAAGGCCCTTATAGGTATGTGCACTTCGATCACTCAGTTTCTTACACTTTGAGGCGAGTGTTTTGATTCTTTCTACTTCGTTCTTGGCAACTTCTTCCCTCTCATCGTGCACTTCTTTCGGAGTGCTCGACACTACTTGGATTTCTAGCTCCATTACTCTTGCTTGAAGCTGTTGAATGGCTTCAACGAGCTTCCCGACTTGCATATCAATTGATTCTGGTTCTTCCTGTGTCAATCCCAACACAAAGTGAAGTGCTTTAGTCACTGGCTCTTTGACCACAGTCTACTCTGCGAGCAACTGGTCTTTGTCTTTTTTTCATCTTCTCTTTATCCTCCTTGAACATTGCCCTGATTTCATCTTTCTCCTACTGCACAACTCAAAGTTGCTCTAATACCTCCTCCTTTTCTTGCTTCACGGCTTATGTAGCCTGCTCCTTTTCTTCTTAGACTCGAGGAAGTCGAGCCTCTTTTGCATCTGCTAATCTTCATAATTGGGTGGGCTCATCCCCCAATTCTACAATTTCTGCTGAAGAAGGCGCAATAGGTACTGCGCGACTCAAATGTATAGTTTGGTGTATGTCCTTGAACTCCTTCTCTATTATGTCATACAATGTTTCTTGCTTTTCTTCATTTCTCTGCAGGATATCTTCTGAGGTTTCCTCCACGACTATGATGATGAGATCGACATCATCCACTGTGAACACATTCTTCGACCGAGGCTTATTGGCTTGAGTCTTCTTCCATTCTGAGGGTTTCTGCGGGGATACCTTGCTTTTCTTCGATGTTTCACCCTCTGTAAGGGGATCCTTTGGTGGTGTAACTTCGCCTTTGTCTTTCTTTTCTCCTTCTTCCCATCCTTCTTCTTGATTCACTTCATATCCTCCTCCTCCTGCAGGTGAGTTCGACCTACTTTCCTTTGAGGCACTGCCCTCCTCATCGGTTTCTATGTTCTACACTTCCTCGTTTTTCTTATTTTTATTTGCGCTAGTCTATCCATCATGTTCGACCTGGGTGAGCAAGGTACTTTCGATGATGTCAGGGTCAGAGAGTTCTACATCATCAACCAATACAAGGAACTCTGCTGACCATTCCTTGGTGATCTCCTCCATGTCTTCATCGGTCAGCTTGTAATAGGACTGCAACTCCACCTTTCTTTCATCCCTGCGCCCAGTGATATAAATGAAGTGTCGATTTGCGTGAAACTTCGCTAACAGCCTGTACTGATGCAAAGTGTTAGGTGTCATTCATGGGAATGCTTCAATGGAGCGCTTAAGCTGTAAGTAGTAAGCATGGAACACCGCGTTCGATTTCCACTACTTCACCATATCATTTGTATACCACAAGGAGGAGAACCTTGAGGCCAACGACTCTGATGGATCAACTTCGGGGAAGGCTACTCCTTCCAACATTTTTCAAGTGACAAATGCATTCAATATTAGTAGACAACTAAAATGAAACTCATATCCCTGATCTTGCGCTTCGCGACAGTCCTTCTCCAACTCGTTGACGAAGTAACTCGCCCAGTTCATTTGCATGCCTTCTATGCACTTCCCTGCGAGGTCTACTACAAATCCAGTGACCTGCATCGGGCGGTTATTTCTGATGATCTTACCAGCTATAATTTGACAAGCTAGGCACACTGCGCCATCCTAGATGGAGGCTACCTTGTAGCCTTTCTTTCCCTTCTCCACAGCGCCATAGGCTTCCTTTATGCGTTGCGCTAGGGAGCGTTCTGAGGTATTCCCTGGGTAGAACTAGTGAGGGTCCGGTCCCTGCATACTCAGTCCTGTGAGGAGGTGGATCAACGCCGGATCCATAGTGACACATCTGTCGAGCCAAAGATACCCTACATGGTAGTACGACAGGAGGATTTTAACGCAAGCTTTAACCTCCTGATGTCAACTGAAGTGGGTGATATTCATTACATTCAATATCGTTGATTGTGTGAGCTCCTTTATCCATGGTTGGGAGACTATGCATGACTTCTTCCCAGTTGTCTTCATCAAATACCTTTGTGTGCGAGCATCACATAGTTCTTCCTATATCCAAGGTTGAAGTCACTGTTCTTCAGCACTGGTATATGTCCTAACTAAGGTCCAATTACGCGTATCCCCTTCGGGATGTAGGTAGTGATCAATGTGTACTCAAAATCCCGTGGGATGCTGTTTTGGTTAACCGTGCCAGCCATAGGCAGGATGTAGTCCAACAAGACTGATGATATCTGCTTCACGTTAGCCAGATTGTCGTGGTGCTTGCTTTATTTCTCAGTCGCAGTTCGACTAGAACAACGTCTAGTCGAGGGGGATGCTTGCAGGTCCCCAGTCGACGATGCCTATAGTCCTACAGGCATGACTTTATTAGTCATGAGGTCTACAAGTATCTCTTCCACAGACTTCTCTAGCGTGTTATGTTCGCCCGACATTCAAACTTGTAATAAAATAAATCGGGTAGGCGAACAGACAAGAAAGATACTCAAATGGATGGTGAGGTCTAGAAAGCACATCGTGATATGGAACCGTTTCTCTATTAGCTTGGATATCTCTATTTGCAAAAAGTGGCCCCGACGCAACGTCCGACGTGTTAAATAAGAAACGTCGTAAGAGATTCCTCCAATGGGAAGGAATGTGTCCATCAATTCACATTCGTCCGTTATGGCGCAGTCTCAACGGTCCAATGATAATCTTTCTGACAATAACTAGGTTTCTATCCGTTTCAGAGATTCATTCTAATGGTCGGGGCACCTCCAACAATCATATAGCTTCTCCATGGTGAAGTCCCATTTTGCATTGTTCTACTATTTCGGTGAGGTTCAAGTTCTATAGATCTGTCTCTTGCGAATTCTTTTATGGAATTTCCCGTAGTTTTTCTAACTTGGATTTCTTCTTACTGAGCTTCCTTTCCTTCTTTCATGTGATCCGAGTCTCTAGATTCCTCTTTCCATTCTTATTCTTATCTGTTCTTAGCATAGTGACTTTGTGTTGTTGATATTCTTTCAAAGGGTTCAGAGATAATACCTCTTTGCTTAATAGGTCCTGGGTGGATATACTTTCTGCTTGCATGGAGCGGTCCTTCAACCCTTCTTGTGCTCTTTCAAAGTTGACATCTACTTTTCTTTCATTCTACTGCTTTGACTCAATTTCTCGTTCTTCTATCAGTTGATCTATTCTTCGAGCTATGAGATCCCTTAGTTCTTTCTTTTTCTTTTCTGTGATTTCCTCCTCTTCTTGCCTTCTAATCCGATCCTTCTCGATCCAAGTCTTTCCTAATAAAAGAGGGAAATGGGCACTGTTCTCAAAAAATCTAATAACTTCAAAGTCCTCTTCTGTTGACATTTCATGAGCAATCATAGGTATATTAGTAACTCTTCCACATAGGGTTATCATATTTCCTTTAAACAAGCCTATCCTTCCCAATTAAGGTATCATAGCGGGATTTCCAAAAATTTCCCAAGTGCTTTATGGAATAATATTCAGATGTGTTTCTTCATATAATACATAGTCTATGTCGTAGTCTTCTATCCTTGTAACTATGCGCTTTTTTTATTTCAGGATCTCTGGTAAACCAATGTCTCTGTGATCATCCATTTCTGCTTTTAACTGTATTAACATAGTCTGATCTTTCTCTGTATGATTCTTAGTCTCTTGACCTTCTTTATAGTTTTCTTGTGTCTTGTTCATGTTTTCAACTTTAGCAATCATTCTTGGGCAATCCTCAACCTCATGACCAATATATTTACAACAAAGACAAATAGGACCTGTACCAGGGCATTCTTTAGCGAGATCTCCCGATCTCCTGCAATTATAAAACAATGTCAATCCTCTCTTTCTTTTAAACGATCCCCAACCTCTCCTGTACTGTGCTCTGGGATCACATTGTTGTACCTGCAATATGAAAAAATTCTTTCTAGGTTCCTGCATCCACTTATTAGTCCAAAAATTCCTTCTATGCATAGGAGTAACATATAAAGTGAAAACATAACCTTTGCATTGAGGGTAAAATATCTAAAGAAGAACTCATATCGATCAAAGAACTCTTGGAAGAACTCAATATTCCTACTCCATCGATAGGAAATATCGAAGAGCTCTTGGAAGAACTCATCGAAAAATTGGTCTACTACTTAAGCTCTAAATATATCCCAAGATTGACATCTTCCTCCTCTAACCACTCAGGTTGAATGGAAGGATTTATATGTATATCGTTTAGGTCAAATGATATTTCTAGAGGAATGAGGCCTCTAAGAATAACATTGGTCTTCAACTAAATCATGTGCTAACCACCAATGTTATTAAGGGAGGAATTGTCACTTGTAAAATTGTATTCCTCATGATAAGTATCAATCTCCTACCAACAAACTCATATCTCATAGTAATGAACCTTTCTATATGCTCATTGTCCTCAAAGAACTACCAATGCTTGACATTAAATCGTATTGAAGGCCTATGCATGATTTGGACACAATACTAAAGGTAAGCAATATTAGGTGTTCTAAACAATGACGTATAAACTGTTAGAGAAATCACCCTATGATTTATTCTCTAGTAATCTAAATGAGGATGATAACATCAAAACACTTATAAAAAATATCCTAGACTTGGTTTTTGTACTGCCTCAATATTAGATGCTTAGTATGACATTGATTCTTCACTTGGTTTATCACAAACTTAGAATCTCCCACAATTTTGAATAGCATAATTCCCATTTTCCCAACAGTCTCAAGACCCAACACCAATGCTTCATATTCTACCACATTGTTGGTGCATTCAAACTCTATCCTTAAAGAGAAGGGATGGCGAGTTCCCATTGGATAAATGAGGAAATGACCTGCCCCATAACCATCTCTGGAGCAATCTCCATCAAATTACATCATTCATAATCCACTTAGGTCAATTTTTTCATCTTCATTGATCAACTTTAAAGAAGACTCGATAGGTTCATGATTCAAACATGAGTCATGACATACCCACCCATTTCATCTATTGTATATAGGGGATAGTTCATTTTGTTAAAAGGATCACTTAAGGTATATGTCATCTTAGGATCTCTATGAAACCTATAAGTCTTCCCTTCAAACACTGGGACAATAACATAAGATAAATCCAATTGTATATTTCCTCTTAGAATCAAAAGAATCTAATTCTTTATTAATTCACCTATCTGGAGACAATATTCTTTGTTTTCTGGTCCATTTCTTCTAGATTCTCTCTGGATGTTGAATAACTGATATAAAATATGCCAACTATATTTAGAGCGAGTGACAATCAACCTAAAATCCATCTTGATAAATAGATGATTGATGGAGTCACTAATGGAGGTGACAATTTTTTGTTTCAATAGATGAAAATACAACCATGAGCAAGAATTGATGGGGCATTATTTGACAGTGTCTTTCTGAGACAATACATTATCCTGCCAAAAAGATTTATGAAATTCTTGCTTCAAAACAATAAATCATACTGAATAATTGTTACATCAGACTACTCCCTGGCAACGAAACTAAGTTTATGGTGTATCTTCATGGACCACCCCTTCTATAAAAGGTATGTGCTAAAGAATCTGTGGAGGGAACCCTCAGACTCAGATCATTAAAGTCAATTTTCTTTATCAAGAAAATAAAGAAAGAAAGTTTTCAAGATCAATTTTCTCTATTTTTGTCGAATTTATTCAGATCGACTCTTTCTTCTAACTGTTCCCTAACATTCAGGTTAGAACAAAATCTATCAAACATACCTAGGTTTCAGGTGCTGACAACCGAACCATTTGTTGGCATAGGGGAAGACCCAGGGTTTAACGCTTCAACAATGCACCAACAAAAACCTAACTACCGACCCTTTCGGAAACACTTGCGAAGCAAATGAAGTCTCACCTGAGGTAGAGGCAGGGGGGGTTGTAGGAGTCAAGTGTCTACAACCAAGATGGGACACATATATGTGATTACAATACTTAACACAACATTTAGCCAACAATATGCATTAGATTACAATCCTCATTTACATCGCAAATTTAACCCTTATTACAGAGCAACGTAGTAATAACCAAGATCTAACAATTATAATCACTTAGCACACAACATTAGCTTAGGTCTAGCATTCATTCAAATCATTAAGAACTAAGCTACAACATGAGATGCATCCATTATACATAACATCAATGACACTAATCAAATAAGCACATAAGCAACATCGCACAAAGCATATCAAGACACATGATATACGTGGTTCACCCCAGTGTGGGGCTACATCCACCAAATTCTTCTTCCACAGAGCCCAACTCCGTAGTGGACAGGTAATCTACACACAATGCACCAGATCCACCTTCCTCAAAATCAGGTCAAGGCACAGAGCCAACTCCTCAATAGCACAAAGCCTTACTTTACTCAATCAAATTGCACAAAGCAACTTACAATCCCTTGCACTAAGAAAAACATACTATGCATATAGCCAATACCATATCTCCTTCTCACATCACTTAGCTACTTATTTATACATTTATAAAGAGGCCTAAACATGGGTAAACCCATGGGATGACATCCCATAACCTGTTACATACACCCTAAAAACCCTTTGCTGGGTCCACAAGCCCGCAAAATAAGAAAGATCTTGCAATCTCTGCTTTGCCTAGGCGCTCCATCTTCGACCAGCCTGTCAAAGTCCCAAAAGTGGTAAAACATGACCAATGTTTCCAAAAACTTGGTCAAGGACCAACATGCATTATTTGTAATATTTTCTTACAATCCTAGGTTGATCGAATTTTCCACCTTGGGCCTTTGCCAAATCCACTACGCGCACAAAAAATACGGGTTGCACCATGACAACCTCCAAAAATGTAAGAAAGGGCGTGCGAAGTAGTAGAACTGCTAGGCCCGAGCCCTAAAGAGAATGGGATTCGTTCTCACTCACAGTAGGCACCCCCAAGGATCCAAAGTGTGTTTTACCTCTACTCGTGGGAGAAACGATATCACACCCCACGGAGCCTGAAGTAGATGAAACTACAACGGAAGAAAGGATGTTAGAAGTCCTGTCTCCCCAACAATAGATACCTCGGAGAAGGGGCAGGCTAAGGAAAAACAAGGAAGCCGGGGAAACCCAAGTACCAAACAAGCCGTGCGCAAGATCGACTGCCAAAGAATTGCTTATGCACGTTATTCAGATGGAACCTGTTGAAGGTACAAGCCGAGGAAGCAGGAGAAGAACGAGGAGGATAGATTCTGTGGGAACTAATGTTTGAGAGACATCTCAGCAGCTAAAACATGTGCAACTTGTTGTCGCTGAACTTTACCAGGAAAATAGAGAACTGAGACAACAAATAGCAACAAAGAACCTCGAAGTGTCAACATCGTAAAGCTGCGAAGGAAATGTGGTGTGGATCAAGATATAGTTACGAGAAGCACAGGCTACCATCGTGCAGTTGCGCGAAGCACAAAGGATGTTAGACGAAGGGAATGTGAAACACCTCAGAGAACATGAAGCGGCTAGAGAGAAAGTCTGCGCAGACCTTTCCAGCACGCAAAAGAAGTGGGATTAAATGACTCCATTTTTTGTATTCTCAAACGTGTTATAGATCTTGGCAGTTTTGAAGCAAGCATTGCCCATAGGAATTTTTGTTGGTTTGGTAATGACTGCGACAGTCTGCACGCCATGTACGTGCCCTAAACATGATCAGGCGATCAAAATCAAGGTCATTACATCAAATGGTGGAAATCTGACAGAGCCCTGAATCGTTTTGATGGCCTGTCAAAGGAAGGAAACGATACATCACTCCCCCTACGACAAGACCTTTCTGATAACCAGGCACCCGCGATAAGAGGTAAGTGGTTAGGATGCGGCCAAACACAGTTGTTTTCTATTTTTGGAAAGAGTTCATACGAAAGGTCATTGAACAGAGGACAACCAATTTACTATATTTTAGGGATTTTAGCTAGAGAGCAGGGCAACCCAAGCGGTGCCCTCGCATATATATTTTATGTTTTCAATGTAAGTCGGGTTGGTTGGAAAAAAATTAGTATAGACAATGTCTATTGAGTGTAGTTTTGAGTTTGATCAACATTTAATGCAAAAGTCCTGAAGCTTTGATGAAAAGATTCTAATTGTAGTAGTTGGATGTATTGTTTCCTTTCTTTGCATATGTACTTCCTGTATTCTTTATGCATATCTATTTCTGTGTAAATAGGAACATATTTTCGAACCTAGGATTCACTGCGCAGTGCCCTGGGATTCACGCCATTTAGACAAACCGTTTTCCTCTAAGTTAACTCTAAATTCATCTTGAGCGGTGCTCCGAGTTGCTTCATGTTTTCTTCTCCCACCACACACAATGATTTTTCACTGAAGACTGTTGCTCACTTATCCTTTATCCTCTCAAGTTCAGTCACCGAGTCATTTGTTTCTATCATTTTCTCGAACCGACTCCATATCCCAAGGTCTTACTCTCTTGCACCAATATAACCAGAGAAATTATTATCTGATAGTGTTAAATCTAGCCGATGGCTTAAAGCCATATCCTGTATTGAGACAAAGTCTCTCTCGAGAGCCCTCTCCAAGTCCGAAAGGCTAGTTTCGGGTCTGAAAGTTGGTTGAAATAGTTACCTTTGTTGTCTATTTATCACCCAAATATATTTATAGAGTGCTAACACCACACACTCCTAGTCATTTTGTTGGTAGAAATGCAAGAAACTAGTGAGAAATCCCTCTTTAACTTCGTAGAAAACTCATCCAGTTGAGTTCCTACAAATGTTGCTACATGTTGTGGTTTTCCTCTGTATTTCTTCTTCTCTAGACACTGATATGCATAATGACCACTCTTATGGCATGTGAAGAACTTGTTCTTACTCAAGTCCTTCCTCTTCCCTGGTTGTGAAGTACCTCCATCACTGTTACCCTTTTTGTTGGGAACCTTTCCTTTTCCCTTCCTTGTATTACCGATAAGGGCCAGGTTCTCATCACTACCTCCTTGCTCGTTTCCTTTAGAATCCTCCCGAGTCTCTTCTAGGATACAATCATTCCATATTACTCACCAATTTAGAATATTTTCCCGAGTATAGACTCCCTTGACAAATGATTCCAAAGACTTTGAGAAACCATTCAGTGCCACATTTACAAGTTCCGCGTCATTCTCTTTCTCCTCAATAGTTGCAAGTTGATCATGTACCCGAGGGATCCTCATGAAGTCACTGGTAACATTGTCATATCTAGACATCTGCATTCATCTGAGTTTATTTCTTAATATCATATTCCTATTCAAGTTATTTCTCTAGAGTAAAATTACCAGGGCATCAAACATGTCCTTTTCCATCTTCTTCTTGAATAAGTGAGGAATCAAATGATCCTTGACTACATCCGCTATTACCCACTGCGATTTAATATCCTTCTTCTCGTGAGCTTCCAAAGCTAGCAGATCTGTCGGTGGAGGAACTAATTTATCAACAATCTTCCAAAGATCATATTCATTAAAAGAAAAGCAACTCTTGCTTTCCAAGATAGTAAGTTGTATGCTCCATCCAATCTGTCTTCAACTCTCAGACTTGTCACCGTCATCCCTTAGATCTGATAATCTGTTGAGAAAATAACATGTTTTTGAAACTGTCCCTGTACAGACTTGTACGTGCCTTTTATTAATGTAGCCCACATATGTACACACTTTCTTGCACTGTGGCCCGCATACATATGCACCTTGACTGACCTTATGCACACGTATAGCTCCATATGATGGCAAAAACAATTTCTACTACTGTCTGGTTGTTTCTCTAAAATCCTTCCTTTGATTTCAGACTGTTGGTTTACAGATCTACAAAGATCTCCTTCCAGATCTATTGCAAACTATTGTGGACATGAAATATGGCTCCCTCTTATAGTGAAATCTCTAATACCATGTTAACTTTTTAACCCTGAAACCTATGTATCTTGTTTACTAGTGATTTTCTTGTTGTAAATCAAATTAGTAGCTCATAAGACAAATTACACTTGCTGGAATAATTTACTCAAAATAAATAGCAGAAACAATATTGGAAATCAATTATCATACACCATATGCAAATATATTTTTCTCTTCGAATAATCTCATCATTAGAATAATATCAAAGCTTACAAGGGATCCTAAACTTGGGAAAATGGTCGATAGACAAATATAAAAAAACTATAGACATCACCTACAAACCCTAGAAACTCCTCTGTGGTTGTATGATCTCATACTTTCACTTCTCAAAACTTGTATGCACATGTACTCACTATCACCTACATACATACACACTTTCTTGCACTTAGCCCATGTACATACACACCTTGACTGACCTGTGAAGTGTGTATAGTTCCACTAAATTGTTGTGGCTCTAATTTGCTGAATCCTCTTGCAGGTATACTTGTTCTCTCTTCTCCCTGACATGTACTAATATTTAGATGAAATTACTCCACCTATATAAGATCTCCTTAAGAAAAAGTCCTTCTCTTATCTCTCTCTATATGAAACATGTCTCCTCCTTTACCCTAACCTTGCTTTTATAATATTGAGTTATGACCTAACCCTATTTTCCAAAGTAATTGATGGATAAGATTAAATCTCACATCACTTGAGATCAATGGCTAAGATTTATTCACTAATGATAATAACTTTAGCATTTCATTAAATAAAACTCAACTAATTTATAAAAACAATTTACTTTAATAATTCCTTTAACTAAGGTAAATTACCAAGGTATAAGGATTTGGATGACTTCCACATGTCTAGACACTTAGGCCTGTGCGAAAGTACCTGTCTGATGTTACAAATATCAACACCATCACTTCATCACCGACTATTTGATGGTTTCCCATGGAACAGTGTGATGGAATTCCTAGGCCCCATGAGACACAATGAGGTTTTGATACCATGTTAAGAAATAGAACACAAACAAGACACAAGAAACAAGAACTTGACAAAAAATCCATTCTCAACACACTGTGTTCATCTCATGATATCAATTTATAGTACATGTATTTGATCACCTCTAGATCTAGATATCATTGACAACTCATCAATGGATATTGACAACACCTCATTAGTAGATAATGATGACAACTCGAGAGAAGGTGGTCTTAGATTTTGTGATTATCTAGGGACTTATAGACTAACAATAACACTCCTCTCAACCACTTAAGCTAGACCCAATTGACACATTTGAAATTATCTTCAACACGTAGCAACTAAGGCCTATTGCTTTATTTCCTTAGTTGATTTATTGCTTTTCATATTTCATGTTAATAAGCTATAACAATAATTACTTGATTTAATAATAATAATAATAATAATAATAATCTAGTTTTAAGGTCATGACCAAGCTAGAACCCAAATTTGTGTATGCGACCCCTTGTTTGTGGGATAAGGGCAATGATTTGATTGCTAAATTCTACAAAGATGTACATACCCTACCCCCTCTATATTTGAACCTATGACCTCATAGGAGGAAACACATGTTCTTAACCATTACTTCAAACATTTTATTAGATGTTCTAAACTACATTTCATTATATTTCTCATCTCTAAGCTTATATGCCAATTATAATTAACATTTCATAGGTTAATAAAGCCTTTCTATCAATGGTGTCTACTTGGGTTGAGGTTCAAGCTAATTAAATCCCATCACCTATTATGATGAGAAATTCAGTCAATAGTGGGGTATTTTTTTTTCTATTTTGTTTGAAAGTGAGATGCAACAATGTTGAATGTTGGGGTGAAAGAGCATGAATATATTTTGTAATGTTACAATACACATTCAAATTCTCAAAAAAGTGGCACCCTTAACTATTTTTTTATGACAAAATCAAGTGGTATGCAATGATAAGACTCAATTGAGAAAATTTGTTTTTTATATTGTCATTAAAAATGGAAATCATACACGTATCTATCAGAATATATTTATACAAAGTAACATGTTTTACATTATCAATTAATCATGATGTATTACAAAATGCATAGGGTATGCATAGAGTTATTGTAACAACATAGTTTGAATCAATTCTTAGGGATGAGGTTGTACCTTATTCTTGTCCCCATTGACTCTAGATCTTAATATTTCTACACCCCTATCTTACCTCTTTCCTTGGAATCTAGAATTCTCATTTGGATTGATATGCATGTTATTTGTGTTACTTGGTCTTTTTTTTCCTCAAATTCCCACTTTGATCCTTTGGAGCCTCACATTGGAGGATTCTATCGACTTTTTTAGCCACCTTGTTCCACACCTATCCCTAAGTCACCAGTTCCTTGGATATTTCTAGTCCTTATAATCCTTGTGTGTTATTCCTTTACACAAAGAGAAATAATATATTTCCTTGCAAAATTCCCTTGTCACTAAAGGTGGTACTATCTTGGGATTGTTACATGCATCATTGTTATCTGATATGACATGTACCAAAAACACTATCTATTTTTTTCCAAAGTTGTATTTAGATTTGTTAGCATAGAATTTATTCTATTGAAGGAGTTTTAATACTGTCTCTATGTGCTTGAGGTGCGAGTTCTAGATCTTGATATAAACAAGGATATCATCAAATAAGACAAGTACAAACTTCCGTAGGTATAGACAAAGTATGATCAATCATTACTGCTTGGAAGGTAGCGGGAGCATTGGATAAACCAAAAGGAATGACCCGAAATTCGTACAACCCTTCATCGATACATAAAGCAATTTTGGGAATGTCTTCCTCTTGATTTCATATTTGGTAATAACCCGATTTCAAGTCCAACGTGGAGAAATATTTAGCACCATGGAGCTTGTTCAATAATTCATCCATAATTGGAATTGGAAATTTATCCTTTATTGTAATTTTATTTAATGCTCGATAATCAATATAGAGTCTATATGATCCATCATTTTTCCTAACAAGTATGATCATAGTTGAGTAAGGACTCTTGCTTCGTGTAATAACACTGCAATACAATAATTATTTAACCAAACATTCAATTTATGTCTTATGTTGGTGAAACTACCTATAATATTTTTTTTCTAATTGGAATGGAACCAGGGATCAATTCTATGATGTGGTCTCTAGAACAAGGTTGAGGAAGCTCATGAGGAGGTTCTTGAAAAATGGTGCTATATTTTCCAAGAATTTTGTCTAATTTCTTGGGATCATCATTTTTGTTCTCATTAGTAGTTCCCTCTATTGCATATTAGTGTAATAAATAATCTTAGGCCGCCTTTTTAATCATTTTTTCCATCCTATTAGATGAGACTATTTGTGGAAGAAGACAATTAATTCCTTGGAATTTGTACTTTTCCTGATTTTCATAAAATCTTATAAATTGCTCTTGTAAGTTTAATCCAAAAATACCAAGTGTGGCTAACCATTGGGTCCCCAAGACAATATATATCCCTCCAATTGGCATAACATACATAAGTGATTTGAATTTGTTGTCATTAATGGATACTTCTACCTTATGACATTTACCGTCACATAGTAGTCCCATTTTCCAGGATGGAGACTTGAAATTTAGAGGTAGGATAAATGAATAGGTTTAATTTCCTTGCTATATTTGTATCTATAAAGTTATGTGAACTGTCACTATCTAGGAGCACTATTACTTTAGTTTTCTTAACATATCCATAAACTTTAAGAGTTCGGGGTTGATAAATACCTGTCATTGTGAAAATAAAGAGTGTTAGACTTGTGTTTTGATTTCTTGACTCATGGGAATTTCTTGAGTCTCCATTATTTGTTTCTTCATCAGATGAAGATATATCCCCTGCTTCCTCATCCTTGTCGTTGTCACTCTTGTTTATTTCACAATGATTTTGTTTTCCTTGCACTTGTGGTCAGGTTTCCAATTGCATGCGTTACATTTAAAACATCGATCTTTATCTTCTCTTGTACATGATGCCGGTGTCCTTTTGTAAGGGGGAATGTATTTGGAGCTAGAGCCTTTGAGTGAGTGCCATGATTTCTGTTGATATTCTTTAATTTTCCTTTCAACAATTTTGTCTTTCTAACGAGCTTGATCAGTATCCTTAATGTCAAGCAATTCGAGCTCATTTCAGATATTTTCCTTCAACCTTGATAAGACTATTTGAAGTAGCCAATATTCTGATATATTAGGGACATGAGTGGCTATCACTTGAATATCCTAAAAAAATTCCTCCACTATACCAGATCGTTATAATTGAGCGAGTTTAACAAAATCCCCCTTTTCTTATGTGTCTAGAAAACATAGGAAGAAGTTCTATTTGACCTAGTCTCTTACTAGATATTTGGATTTTTATCTCCACCTTAGGAACCAATTATACACAAAGTTATTTATATGTATAGATGCAATGCTAACTTTTTCTTCATCATATGAAATTTGGTAATACCTGGAGTATTGTTCGATTTTATTTACCCATCTTGTTGCTTCTCTTGCATTTGATCCACCAAATTCTGAAACAATAATTTTTGCCTTGGCCATGCCATTATTAAATGTCCCCATGTTGGATGAGTAGTGTGATTGGGGAGACATCCAGTGTTAATTATAATTATTGGGGATTCTATCCCATTCGTTGTCGCTCTGAGCTCAATTCTCATGCCATTGTAATTTCCACTGTGCTCTTCTAATCCTTTATTCAATTTGTCAATTTTGGCATCCAATTGACTTATAAGGCCTGCACAAAATTCTTTAAGAACTTCACTCAGTTCTAGAGTGGAGGGACTGTTGTCATTTTATTTGATTACCTCTTTATTTGGTTCTTTGGCCTTTTTATTTTATCTCCTCATTGTTTCACTCATGTAAGAAGGAAACACATTGCACCAGGTTTACTTCCAACAAGCAAAGAGAAGGGGAAAAAATCTAATCGTTACTGAGAGAGGAAAAAATATTTGTTACAACGAGAGGAAAGAAATCAAAATTCGAGAGGAAGAGGAAATTGGAATTTTTGACACACATAATGGAATACCCTTACACATAAATGATATTGATTCCTCGACAGGAGTTCAAAGGCGATTACTATTGGTTGTGGAGCCTAATTATCTTGCTAATTCAAAGGTTTGTTTTAGTCATGTTTGGATCCCATTTACTGATGAGGGGGTGTGGGGGGCTTCCCCCCCAACTATTTTCATCAGGGGTGTCTGGGGGGGATGAAAATTAATGTATCCCCCCATGGCAGGGGATTCAGGGGAAGTGCCCCCTGAAGAGAAATTTTGGGAAAAAATCCTTGTAAAATATTGTAATTTCGTAGTCAATCTAGACCATTCATTATAAGGTCGCATATATTACGGTAGAAGTTATGCTAGGGATTTTTTATGTAGAAGGAAACCCTCTTTTATGTATGAGGGAATTGTATTGCAGCTGTGTGTGATAGCGAATATTGTATTCTGAGAGAGGATGCTGTGAGAGAAAGAAGAGGAAGTTACAACGGGTGTGTTATAGGTTGTATCACTTTATTTTTGCTGGATAATAAAAAGGAAGGACCTTGAAATTTCTCTGGTGGACGCCCACACTGGGTGAACCACATATATATGTGTCTCTATTGTATTGTGTATCTTCTGTGTTTTATTTCCGCATTTGTTTTATTTTATTTCTTCGCGATCCTGTTTTTCTAACAGTTACGAGGGATTGCACTCATAAATATGTGGTAGCTGGTAGGATGAAGAAGAGGGCATAGGGAACATTCGAAGGTGAATGTGAGGGCTTGCACTCATAAATACATGGCATGTGGTGGGATGAATATGCGAGCAAAGGGCATGCAAGATGAAGACGTCGAGATGAATGATGAGGGTATGTAGGAAATGAAAGGTGGTGGGATGAAGACACAGACAAAGGGTATGCGGGAAATGGAAGGTGGTGGGATGAAGATGCAGACAGAGGGTATGCGAGATGAAAACACTGAGAGGAATGATGAGGGTACATGGAGGTTGGAGGGGTCGAGGGAAGAAATGATCAGGGTTTGAGAGTCAAGGGAATCCACCATGATGGTTTATGATGAGCTCTTGTGGATCTTTGGGGTGAATAGGAACAACAAGGCAGGAATGATGAACCAAATAAGAGAGGGTAGATGCGGCTAGGTCAACACGAGGATGAACACTCCGATACCAATTGGAAGAAACACGATATATATAAAAATATATATTCAATATTTATTTATTATTCGATGTCAATTGGTTAACAATAACATGCATAAATACACAAAAATGAATACAGTCACATCTTTAGACAATGGACATAAATTTACATTTGATGGTATAATTAATACAAACACATTAAATAAAATATACAATAAGGTATATTACAAGTTTCTTGTCCTCTGTGACCAAATGCATATGATCATTCTTCTTTGACTGTACACCAGATTACTCTTCTATTTAGGGGTTATTCTCTTGAGGACTTGGAACAACATAAATATATTGCATAGGAAATGACTTTGCAACCCTGTCACTGCAACCATAGGAAGAATTCACTTTTCTATACAAGGAAGAAGATACTTTCTAATAGGTTATAAAATCTACATTTTTGCTTTCCATTTTACTAACAAATTTATGAAAAAGAGTTGGGATTGTTCAAGCATGAAAAGGAGGATTTTCTTAAAATAAATCATCTATGATCTTGACCTATTACGAACAATATTTTGTTTTAAATAAAATTTCATGAAATATCTATAGAAATGTTTTTCTTGCTTGTGTCTAATCGAAAATAATATCTCGAGTTCTTGGAAAAGATTAAAAATCCTATGATTCTAGTTATGGATTTTAAACTGAAAAATCTAATTAATATGTGAGAAATTGAGCATGAATATGATGAAAACATGTACAATATGCAAAGTACCAATATTCTCTTCATTCAAGCCAACCATTCACTTATCAATGATGCTATGAGATGATAGTACAAGCCAATGCACAAAGAAACAAATGATCCTTAAAAGCAATTTCTCTTCAAGTTATAAAACATGACCCTCAACCTTGCAATCAGATAAGATCATCAAATACCTTTAAATCCATTAAAACCAATTAATGTGAAAGGTTCAAAAGATAACCTTTTGGTCTCATCACAAAAGGATCAAAGCGATACCATAAATCAAAGGTATAATGGAGAACATATGAAAGTACAAGATAAAATATATTATTGGTCATGACAAACCTTCTCAAAGGAGACCAATTAATAAATATATAAACGCCTAACCCTCATCGAGGTAGATACAAAATAATTAGTAGGATGAAAGTAGTAGTGGATTAGGCATTAGAGCTCAAATTTTGGTAGGGCCCCCATTTCCTTTTGCTTATAAAAGAAAAATAAAGGGGGGGTTGTTGTGGCCATAACATGTGACAACACACTGGAAGAACTAACTATCTCTACCAATGGAACTTTATGGCCTTTACTTCCAATTTGAATGTTAAGGATAAGATCATAAACTAAAGGGAAATTTACAAAGGTTGTGTGTACCACAATGATTCCAAATTCCAAAAAGATATAACCCAAAATTTCAATTACTTGCCACCTAACATGCCCTTTTCAAAGATCCAATTAGTGAGCTAATTTCTTTAACTAGATACTAAATTCTAATTGGATTTGGTTTAACAATGGGTTTTCACATTTTATAACATGTAAACATCTATATAAGTGTGTTCCTTATCTCTCTTCTCCTGACATTGCTTCACTCCTAGCGAGGATCCATAGCCTTGACAAATATGCCTTGGTACCATAAAAACATAGCCCCATTACCTACGAGTGTTCATAGCCCTGACGGGTTTACTTGTACTTCCCACACTATTAATAATGCTTTCAAATTCCTTTTTATTTCAAATTATGCTCACTCTCTTATATTTGTATATCAATATTGCATGTGCAAATGGGTCTATATGAAGAAGGGTGATACGAGAGTTTCTTTGATATGTTAAGTAGATGCCATGCATTTAAGTTCAACTCATAGGTCTCCCCAAGAGCCATCATACTAGTAGTCATCTTATTAATGTGATATGGATGGAGCTAAAATAAAACAACATATAAACACTTTCCATTACTTATGTATTATCATGGTATGTTCAGTAAGCACATGTGTTCCACCACAACTATTAGTCATTATACATAGCTAAGAACTTCATGATTTTTTTCCAGATAGAGTAGCCCATGAATTCCAAGACTTATAAGAATGTATTCGGTGTATGATCAGAGTTGGACCCGCCCCACACTCAAACTCATAGATTAATCCTTAGTTCAAACAAAGGATTCAAATCAACTCAGGGAACACTAACATTCAAAATAAAAGGCAAAAACAATATGTACAAGAAGGTTCAAAAACTGAAACTAAAACCAAATCATGCAAAGGAAAACAAAACTAAACTAAAAGAAACCCAAACTTGAAAATGTCAATCATCCAAACCAAATCGAAAAATAAGTAGAGGGCACAATAACACATGATAAATCTGGGAAAGCAATGAAGTATGGATGATATGTACAAAAAAAATGACATTACAACTCCAAGAATTGAAATAAGGGTAAAATCTTCACCAAATAAACTTTCCATACAAACTAAAACCCGATAAGAATGATTTTCAGGACCAAGTACATAATCTGGAAATCAAGATCAACAAGATTATGAGGAACACTGATCAATGAAATTGATATCACATCAAGCTTCTTATTCAAATAGACTCGAACCTTTCTTGATGGAAACAATCCAAATTCTCGAGATACTGAAAATTACATATTCCAATAAATCACGGGTTACATTTCACAAGAATTTACACCCTTAGAACTTACTTCCACATATAAGGTATTGACGAAATAAGATTTTGAAAGTGCAGAATCCTCAATCTCATAAATTACATTGATGTTTTTCACCAATATATTCACCGCCTCTTTGAATATTAATCTTGATCATTCCAATGATTTTATCATTCACAACTAATGCGATAAGATAATAAATCCATTTCCATTATTCCAAAATTGTATAAAGAAGAAGTTAAAATTATGTGCAAATAAGAAAAACTATATTGAAATAAAAATGAAAATAAAATTGCATCAGCCATTAAAAGAAGAATTAAATTGAAAGGTAAGCCTGAAATCCAAGCAATATGGTAAAAATCATAAAAATCATGATTGTCCTGAGAAAAATAATTTCAATGAAAACAAGGACAAGAGTAGGGCAAGGATAGGTGAATCATTCAAAATAGAACCTCTTCTTTCTTCCTTTATTGTTATTTCCTATTATTTTCTTCCTATGTAGCTTTGTGGTTTGTTTCTTCTACATTTCTTTACGTTTCTGCCTCTTCTTTCCTATTTTTCTCTTCCTTCGCTTTCTTTTGCATTTCTTCCTTCTTCCTCCTCAATTCTTCTTATTTTTGTTTCTCTTCCTTTTTCGATTTTTCTTCTAGTTCCGTAGCCTTTTTCATTAGTTCTTCTTCTTTTTGTTGCTGAGATTTATTTTTGACCTCCTCCTACTCCTGTTCACTGGCCACTAATTTTTCCCTTTGTACATTAAACATTACCCTTTTTTCCTGTTGTTGAATATGCGATCTCTCAAATTCTTGGTTATCCTTAATGCTGGCTACCACTTCTTCGAAATAATTGATTCCTTGGAAAAGGATGTCCTATGCACTTTGGTCATGTTGAAATAGGGGTATCATCCCCAAGGATTTGATGTAGTCCAATACTACACCTTTATGGTCACGATTCCTGGCCACTTTTGTGCATAAGGTAAGCTCTTTCAAGGAAAAATCTTCCCTTTTGTCACGTGGAACATTCAATAGAGTAAACCCTCCCATTTAAATGGGAAAATTGGACCATGTTTTCTTGGCACTAACAGATAAAAAACCAACGATTCCCGCCTCTATTGTTTTCTATGCTACCTTCCCAATAATCAACCAATCAAGGACATATTTTGGGAGTAATTGAGATGGGGAAGAACACCCCAAAACCCTGATATATGTATAATGTGTTTCCATATACCAATGTCCTATGTATTTCAAGGCTTCAATGGCTTCTTTGGTCAACCTATGGGGTGCTTGGCCAAAAATGACATAAAAGAGGGGTGCCACAGATTTATCACAAATTTCATAAAAGAATTTATTATTGGATTACTGAGAGGGGGGGGTGAATCAGTAATAGAGCAATTTAACCATATAATCCAAGTGCTATATCAATGAAGCATTATTATTCAATAACTGCAGAGTAAATAAGCAATGAACAAATGAACAATCATACACATACACAATACACCAGTGTTTTATGTGGAAAACCAAATCGGGGGAAAACCACGGAATGCTTTTTCTTATATGTATTGAA